>CM041778.1:171897654-172048181 GCA_023374045.1 Limonium bicolor | reverse complement strand
TTATATAGACCAGTTTGGAGGATTGAGAGCTCTTCAGCCCGACCCATTTACTTAATTTAATTAAAAATAGATAAATTGATTAAAATGGAAAGATGTTACTTGGATAAGTAAACAAAAATACTATCACTTTTTAGGCTGACACAATTTTTTTTAAATTCAAATACATTCTCTAGGCCATCCATATCCAACATTCACTCTTTAATTGAAAACCTAAATAATATGTCATTCATTCTTGCAGTCGCACAAACTCCACTACTCACACTATTTCATCCGCACAAATAACATATACGGGTAAAAATTATTGACCCATTTAACAAAATGTTGACATTTGAAAAACGGTACTCAATAATTTGAAGTAAATAACTATCATGTGCATGTTTTTAGGGATGACTGATCATCTGGTTTAAAAACAAGAGTATTTGTATTTAAACGGGTTGGGTCTGGGTTCAATGATTATATATGGGTTGGGTATAAATTAAAAATTTGTAACCCGATTATGTTTTGGTCAGGTATGGGTCAATACAGTTTTCATCGAGTTGGGTATGGGCGAGCTTCAACCCGACCCATCAGCCCGAATTTCCACCCCTAAAAACAGGGTTAGGGATTTGATTACCGGGTACATGAAATTGAATCTTCTTCTTCCTTTTCTTTTTTTTCTTACGTCTCTCCTTCTCATTCCTTAGTCGATTGAGCTTTCTTTGCCTCAATCTTCTTTCAGTTTCCCCAACTCCTATTGAATGAATTTTGATCCCTTCTCAAACCATTCGATCTAATTCCCTCCACTTTCTCTTTGCTCCTCCTCTTTCCTTTCCCTTGTGTTCTCATAATCGACACCTTATGCAATATAATTATAGTTGTTGAATCCTCTTATTCCAATTCCTCAACCTCCTCTTCCGTGTTGAATATTACTCTTTGTTGATCTCTGTTTTTCTCCTCTGGCTGGTTCGATCGATCGAGCTTCCCCATGCTTTCGACGTTCAATTCTTTCACTTGAACAATTTCGTTCACCGCTGAGAATGAAAGAGAAATTTGTGATTCTAACTTGAAGGAGTCCTTCACCGATGAAGGCTTGAATCATTATTTCAAGAATCCTTGAAATGCTTTCCAAGAAAGCTTTCGAAACAACATCCAAAGTCATTGCGGGTCAACACCCTCACAAATTGGAAGTTCGAGATCGTCGCCGATAAACTTCATCTTTCAGTTTCTTCCCAGACAAAGGCCTAGGTCATTGACATGTCAAACTCCCATAATAGATGAGATTTGGTTCTTGATTAGGGTTAGCAGTTCTACCGAGAAATTCAAAGATGCCTTGTGAAGGCTAATGCTCTGGCTTGATGCATCATGAAAATCCAAGACTAGATCCCACATCCTTTGTGCATTAACATGGTTTGTTTTACCAAAAACTATACAATCCTCTGCAAAGAACAGGCTCAGCATCTCAATTCCCAGATTTTTATATTAAAACCCGCGCACAACTCTAGCATTCGAGGCAATATTGAGGCTTGAGGATAAAGGCTTCATACAACAGGCAAAGAGAAAGGGAGAAAGTATGTCTCCCTGTCGCAGGCCCCACTATGGAGAGAAGGTTCTTCCTGGAGAACCATTGATTGTGTCTGACATCGACGTGGTCGTTATACATTTATTTACTAGCTTTATCCAGTTAGCATGGAATCCCATACTTTAATTGAAGAACATCCAGGACAAAAGACCATTTGCCTCTATCAAAGGCTTATGTCATATCCACTTTCGAAGCAAAGTATCCTTTTTGGGTGGCCTTAGATACGTTCATTGAGTATAGGATTTCATGGGCAACAATAATGTTGTAAAAAATTAGCCTTTCAGGGAAAAAAGCACCTTGATCTTTTGAGATTACCTTGTTCATCACTTCTCTGGTTCTATTCACCAACACTTTTAAGATGATCCGATAAATTGTATTACAGAGGGAGATTGGTCTTTAATGTTCCATTGAAGTAGCTCCCATTTTCTTAGGGACGAGAACAAGGTGTATGTGGTAAATTCCTTTAGGCATGGTGTCCGTATTTAACATTACAAGGATAGAGCTGATGCATTCTTCTCCACTCGTGTCCCAACAAGCCTTTATGAAAGTTCTATTTATACCATCTGGTCCTGAAGCCTTGTTTAGGTGAGTTGATCTTAATGCTCTTAAGACTTCAATTCTAGAATATGGCCGGCCCAAAGCTTCTTGTTGTTCATCCGAAACTCTGCCGTCTACACTAGCCAACAGATGGGGGTTAAGTTCTGGTGTAGTTGTGGCAAAGAGGTTAGTAAAATATTGTCGGGTTGTTTCCTTTATTGCTTCCCATGAAGACACCTTAACTCCCTGATGGTTTCTGATTACATGGATAGTGTTTTGTGTTTTCTTGCTTGTACTCTATTGAAGAAGAAGGTTGTAGTTTTATCTCTTTCCCGTAACCATTGTTGAGTTAATCTTTGTGCTCATCTAGTCTCCTTTTTGAACAAGAGCCAGTCCAGTTGTTGATTGATTTTTTTACCATTCATTTAGATTTTCATGCGAGGGTGGTTGGATAGCAACTGTAACAATGGCTTTATGGGTTTCTACAATAGCCTTTTCTCCGCTCGAGCTCTATTGTCTCACCAAATTTGGAATTTGTGATCGCAATGGGTGACCTTCTCCATGTAGCCCCCTTCTATGGTGTTGTCTTTCCAAGTTTCCTGTACGCTTTGCTTACATGCAACATTATCTAGCCATCTGTTATCAAATATGAACGGTTTCCTCCTTCCCTGCTCTTGGGATCTAAGGAGTAATTTGATCAAGCGGTGATCAGATCTCCTATTGAAGGTGGACATTTCTCGCTTCCGGGAAGATATTAACCTAGTTCTCCGATCAAGCCTTAATTTCGTGTTTCTTGGTCACAATTATCGATTGTTGAATGTAAAAATTCCGCCAAAAAAACACAGACCCCGCAAATTGCAGTTCATAAGACAAGATCTAAGTGCTTGCATGTGTTGGCTCTATTGTGGTTTCCTCGGCCATTGCTTTCAAAGCGGAACAGGATTTCATTGAAATCTTCAAAAACTAGTCAAGGGTCTGATGAACTATTTCGAACTTCCTGGATTAAATCCCATGTTTTCCATCTTCCAAAGAAGCTGACCAAACGTAGATACCCGTTCCTTTCCAGTTTTCATTCACTCCACCATCTACTTTGAGATCGATATGGTAGATGAAAATGAGTTATGCTTACCTGAAGCGAAGATTGCCAGTAGAGTACACCACAATTTTTACGGTCTACGCTATCCGGCGTAAATCCACATCAAGCATTTCAACTCTTGACAGTTTGGTTCCACAAAAGAAAACAATCTGTGACATTTCATTTCAAAGGACTCAAAGAACCCATCTACCAGAATCTGGCTCTCCTAATCCTCTACTATTTAGGTAGAATACTCATTCTACAGCAGACGAACAGGTAGAAGCCGATTCTCACGAGATTGAGGATGGCAAGATTAGACATCAGATGAAGAAAATGGCAAAAAGCGCATCCACACTTCCACAGAATGATTAAGTTGTCAGACGGCTGTTTGGCGAGGGGTTCATTCATTCCCCCTTTACTCGTCTTCTCTTTTTCTGCCCTACGGCTACGACTAGAGACGGAAAATTTTGTCACGCCACCGAGAATTCCACTACCCACTACACGTGAAAAACGTAGTATGGGTCAGGCAGTCCGTCAAAACTCTGCAGAATTGTCAGAACTGACAGTGCTGCACAAAATTTAAGACGCAATGATGAAGGTCTACAATAGTATTCGGCAGAGACCCATCACCAGCTACCTACCATACTGATTCGGCTCACCAAACACCACACCAGAGATATAAGATTTCTATCTGTAAAACAATTGTTTCTTGGTTACCACGTGCCTACTCTGATTACTACAGATGATGATTGATACTAAACTTACACATTTATTAAGAAAAGTAATTATACCCTACTTTTTACTTTTTCATCCAGGTAATAATTACTTTTGTATTGAATAGTAGGGTTAAAAGTGGAAAAAGATGTATAAAAAGCTAGAATAACAGATATTTTTGAACAATAATCACTACCTAAAACGACAGTTATTAATTAACGGGGGAGTACTATGTAATATTACATGGATTACAAATTGGAAACACGTTAAAATTTCAACTCTAGTCAAACGATTATTATATTATCCAAAACACAACACCGTTGATAAATCATAATGATTTTGTTATCCTTCTAATCCTACGGTAACATCTCAATTATAACAACAAACAATGATCGGAAACGTGTTCTCATACAACTTATGACGCATAGATTCTCTAATTTACTTCAACATGGTAGCAACCAAGACCATATACGCACATTTTGTGACAGACATACAATCACCACAGCGAGCTGAGACACCTGTTATCCAGTCAATCCTCAGGTAAGGTTTCCCTTCCCTCGTGTGTCTTAGAATCAGATGGCTACGTCACAAATCAGATCGGATCATCAGATGGCTAACAAACATACATCACTAACCCAAGAAGAGGAAGTAGTAGTTGAAGTTCTATGAACACCACACCACGAGGCACCAACATCATCAGTAACACAACAAACCAAAGAAGGGTTCCATACTCGGTCAATATTAAAAAACAGGACATAATAAAGCAAGCCTCGAGTCATTGTGAAACTGAAAACCCAACCCAACCCAACACGACTACATACCACGTTTCTCTTTATTTACACGCAAAACCAGTTACAGATTGGCACACCTAGTATCATCCAGCAACTGGATTATCAGCTGAGGGTTTAGAAGACCCCGCCTCCCATCACAGGGGTAAGATCATCAAAGTTCCACAGAAGATCCATGGGATTCATCCCGCCACCCTGCTCTGTCACATCGTTGGTGTTTCCAAGGAAAGCCTCCACAGCCCAGCTCTCATCAAGAACACTGTTGTTGTTCTCCATAAACTGCAACTCAGACTCAAAATCGGACATATCAGAAAATTTCCCATCTCCAGATGCTTCTTCTCTCCTGTTCTCCCCCTCCTCTGAGGATGATGATGAACCATACATCATCTTCATCTTCTTCCGTGCATTCCCTTCCTCAACAGGGTCCAACTCACCACCAGCCTCCTCAAAGGCGGCTGAGAAGTAGGATGAAAGCTCAAGCTCTGGGGTTGTAGGGACGACATTCTCACCCCACCCAAATTCAGAGAAACTAAGCTGGGAGTTATTGCTGGCCTGATCAGAAGACCCAAACAAAAACCCACCACCATCACTACTGATAATGTTGGGATTGTTGCTGAGTTTGGCTCCAGCTGTCTGTCCACCAGTAAACCCAAACTGATTAACGATTGGTTTCTCATCAAAGAAATCCAAACTAATATCATTATTATTATTATTGTAGATCTCTTCCATCGCATTATTCTGTGGTGCAGAGTTGTTGATATTTCTGCTCCGCACCTTCTCAAAAGGAGCACTACTAATCTTAGATTTCTGAGGAGTGATCTTCAGATTACGCCTGGTAGCAGCAGAAGAATCAGCAGCTGCTGCTGTAGCTGCTTCTTCTGGGAAGTTCACTTTGGCTTTATTGCCACGGATCCTACGGGCCTCAGCATCATACGCCCGAGCTGCTTCTTCAGCTGTGTTGAAAGTTCCAAGCCAGACCCTGACCCCCTTTCTTGGATCACGGATCTCAGCTGCCCATTTGCCCCATGGGCGTTGGCGGATTCCACGGTAGTTGTTCTTCCTCTTTCTTTTGGCAGATTTCTCAGCCTGACTGGTGAATTTAGCAGATTTCAGACCTGCAAATACAAGTTTCAGACACACCTGACTGATATGAGAAAATTTACGATTTTGTTTACTAAATGATCAGGATCTTTCACAAATCACTAGTTTCTTTACTGAATGATCTGGATCTTCCAGAAGAAAAAAAACGAAAAGTACATCCAACCAAGGGATCTTTATTTCTCAACCAAGTTGGCGCTAATTATTTGATTTTTTTTAGATGGATCCGAAAGAGAATTATCAGATCTCAACTTAGATTTGGGCATAAACAAAAAACTGTTCTGTTTTTTTTTTTTTTACAAAATAAATCTTTGAAGAAGCAAGCTGTGATACGATTCACTAGTCATGAAGAACTATGTTAGTAAAAGTACTAATTAGAATAATCATACCAACTAACCACAATTTTCAATTCAATTTACAACGATATAGTGATGAAAATGAAATAGAAGATACAACGCCGCGGTAAACATCTATTCGTACACATTCAATCTAAAGGGTTCTCCTATAGAGGTCATCAACCATCCAGTTTTCTATCTTTAGGAGCAATTCAACCTCTAAAATAGGGTAATTCGTAACATGTACAAGTTCAAAAAACTGTCAGCAAGTAGTCAAAGACATCGTCTATCCGATGAAACTTATACAGCACAATCCCTAATTAATTGAAATTTGAGGTAGGGATTGAGAGAGAGAGAGAGAGAGAGAGAGAGAGAGAGAGAGAGAGAGAGAGAGAGAGAGAGAGAGAGAGAGAGAGAGAGAGAGAGAGAGCAGAAAAACGAGGAAAAAGCTCACCAGGATTAGTTTTGTTGTAAGGTTTGAGAACTGAGAAAGACGCAAAGGGTTTGACATCCTGGAGCTCACCCTCATCATCAGAGTCACCATTGAAGTCGAGGAAATCAGCCTCGAAATCATCGTCGTCCTTGTCAAGGTCGACGAGCGGAGTTCTAACCGGCTTGGAGAAGCTGTTCTTCTTCCTTCCAGAGAGATCGGACCAGAAGTCGGCGGCGGTGGCGCGCCGAGAGGTCTTCGTGGGTATGAAATCGGAAATAATCGCACCTCCACACATGATGCTGTAGTTCAAAGTCTAGAATAAGTGAGAGGTTTTGGGAGAGATATAGCGGTGGATATGTTATCTTCAAGCGGATTTTGCGGTTCGGTGTCGAGATTGGGGAAAATGAGATGTGAGGGAAATATGAGAGCAAGTTGGGGAAGATATGGAGTGAAGGTAAAGGAGCGTTATATACGAACGCGGAATATGCCGGGGGAGAGAGATGGAGATAGACTAGTGGAAGTTAATGTTATGACGTTGCCACAGAACAGATAAGTATTACTCTTCATGTGATATGTTTACATGAAAATTAGGAATGACGATAATTATACATAAGACGTGTTTGCTGACGGCAAATTGTATAGTACCGTAAGGGCATCCACAATGGTGTGGATTCCACCCATAGTGGTAAAAAAGAAAAAGAAATGATGAGTGGAGGAGAGAAGATGTGAGAGGGTTGCTTAATTAAGAACCTGGAGAGAGAAGGTTCTTGCTGACACATGGAGAGAGAATGTGAGAGAAGAGGTGGGTGGCATCCACAATGGTTTTGAGTTTCTTAGCACATTCCTAGATGACATGTCATCTAAAAATTACTACCTCCGTCCCGTCATAAGTGTCCTGTTTGCTTTTTGGCACGTTTTCCCACCTCAATATTAAACATATAAGGTAAAATAATTTTATAAAACTAAATTTTGTATTATATAGTTTATCATGTTAGGAATCGTATGCAAAACTTAAATTTTCAAAATTAATTTATCTTATATGTTAAAAACTGAAGTCAAACGACATGTCCAAATAGTAAATAGGACGGTCAAGGTGGGACGGAGGGAGTATATTTTATTACTTAAGACACTCTATTCACTACAATAACAAAGTTTCTTAATCTTCTCTCTCTTAATGAACAACCAATAAACTATCACTATTTAGATGTGAGATAAAATATGAAAGAGAGAGATACACATAGATGGCTCTAATGTGTCATAAAAAGTGGGGTTCTTATTTAAGAACCTTGGAGAGAGAAAATGGGTGGAATCCACACCATTGTAAAATATTTCACATATGTAACCGTGTCAAGAACCCCTATTGTGGATGCCCTAAGTCACTTTTTCTGTTTGAAATAAGTACTCCCTCCGTCCCTAATTGACCTTCTTGTTTGCTTTTTGGCACGTTTTTCCACCTCAATATTTAACATATAAGATAAAATAATTTTATAAAACAAATTTATACAACATATAGTTTTTCACATATAGATTTCATTGCAATACTTAGATTTATAAAATTATGTTATCTTACATGTTAAATATTGAAGTCAAACGACAAGTCCAAATAGTGAAGAGGAAGGTCAATTAGGGACGGAGGGAGTAACAATGCGGTCCAGTGTTGGGACTTGGGACAATGAGTAGAAGATAGAGCTGATCATAATGTGACCGGTCCGGCAGCCCGATCCAACCCGGCCTGTAAAAAAGTCCGACAGGCCCGAGTCCGATTGGGCTTCCGGCGAGCCTCGACATAAAATCAGGCCCGAATAACAAACCGGGCCGGGCCCACGGCTCATTTTTTGAGCCCGTGGACAAACCGGACTCGGCCCGATTTACATTATTTATTATTATTTTTTAAAAATGTTATATATACATATTTAATTTTTATATAATATATACAAAAATTATATATAATATATAAATTATATATAAGTTATAATAAACATATAAATTTATATTAAAATATTTAATTTTAATTTTTTTTATTAATTTATATAAAAAAATTTAAAAATTGGGTCGGGCGGGCCGGGCTTCAGCAAAGCCTGGAAAAAACCGGGCCTAACCGGCCCGGCCAGAGCATATAAAAAACCGGGCTTGGTTTTTTAAAATAGGCCCGACGGGTCTAAAATTTACCTTTGGCCCGGCCGAACCGGCCCGCCCGCCCGAATGATCACCTATAGTACAAGACTACAAGTGCAATCCACAACCTTTAAAATGAAAAATATTCTTGAGACATGATATCACAAGATAAACATTCTATTAATCAAATAAACATGCAAGCACACAAATACGTATTCACATGAACACGAGTAGATTAGTTGGTAAGTTGACAAGTTTAGCACCATCGATGCCGGACATAAGGCCCGACTAGTCTAATCGTATGTCTGTCTTGAAAGAAGTAAGGCCCCATGCTACAAGACAGTCATCATCAAAGCCTGACAGTGATTAGGAGTAGATTTTAACCACCCAACAGCGAGCTCTAGACACCGACTTACTTATCCCGACACAAGACTATGACTTGCGGGCTGGATCCTGATTGTTTAATCAACACCGTCCTTAGGACCTAAGTCCAGGGCATCCACACCCCGACTGCTAGCCATCTGAAAGGCTAACCCTAAAGTTATATCCAGTGTAGATCAAACTCCAAGGAGTGAGCTTTCCTAAGGCCTGTCTCTAGGGAAACCCTCGACTATCGACAGAGGTTAAAACATGGGCTACGCGGAACACTCGCCTTTTACCCTAATCCAAACCATCTCTGTCCTAACCTTTAGGGCTACTTAGGCGCATCGCCCATCGCACCTTATTTATAAAGGTTTTGGGTGCTGACAGGGTGCCAAGCATCCCGTCAACTAGCATCATGATTGCGGACTCAATCGTTAAGGAAACAAGGTTATTGGCAATGCAACTAGCCCACAACCCTACGACCAGGGTCTAGACCCTTTGCTGAAACGCTTCGTCCGACAGGGGTTCGTGTATCTAGCATCCCTACAAGAGAACACAAAGACGTAATACATGGGTGAATGAAGTCATTACAATAAGCAACTTGTTTACATTCGATGTAATTACACCACACACACAACCCACACGAAAAGCTACAATTATAAAATGGGCATGAAACCACCCCCACCTATTCCTTTGTCGTCCCTGATAAAGTGTCTACATACATTTTTATCTTATCTTTAAATTGTCACAAGTTTTTTCTACTTCTTCCAAGTTACATCTTCCCTTGCTTCGCCCTTCCAATGGGTCAGGAACTTCGTCGAACGGTTCAAGCTTCATCCCCGCATCCGATGATCAAGGATTGCATCAATGTTTTGACGCATTCCATCTCCACTGATGGTGGGGCTCTAGCTCTTTCTGCTGAACTTTGTGACACCCTCAACGAATGGCTTTAAGTAACTCACATGGAAAGTCAAGTGAGCCTTTAGTCTTTCGAGGATTTCCAATCGGTAGGCGGAGTTACCTACCCGGTAGTCACCTCAAATAGTCAATCAAAGCGCTAGACCAAACTCTTATGTCGGGGACGCTTGATCTACTTCAAGATCTGGGGTGTCAGTTTCAACATCACTTTGCACGAACTTTGAACTTGAGAGGTCGCTGTTTTTCATCTGTAACCTTTTCAGTTTCAGTATGATGTTTTTATGCTTACACTTAACTAATTTTAAGATTCTATTGAAACACATGATTTCATTAATCTGTATAAAATACTTAACTATGTATTAACTTATAACATTTTTTATGTCTATAAAAGATTATTTAATTATGTAGAAAGATTAATGGTTTATCCGTGTTGATGGGTTTGGGTTCAAATTTTGAATCTACTCAACTAAATGGGTTGGGTTAGGATTGGCACTTTTTTAAATCGGTTGGTTTGGGTTGAGGCTAATCCAACCTGCCAATCTGTTTTGCCAGGTCTAATGAAATGTCTTGGGTGTCTAGGTTGTTTGTTGCTGTAATTGGTGCCGATGTGAACTTTGCTCATACTTGTGTGTTGTAGCAAATCCTTGATATATTTCTCTTGTGATAGTTTTAAGCGATTTGAGTTACATGAGTAGAAACACCCAACAATAGTTGAGATTTCCATGTTGACAATAGGAAAAACTGAAGCCATAGATGTAACAAATTATCTTAGGAGATCAATAGAGGAGCCTGTTAACAATGTTATCCACGTAGACCAAGACATAAACAATGTCTTTCCCTTAGTTATAGATGAAAAAAGAGTGGTTGGACTGAGTCATTAGAAACCCTTGGTCGGTGAGAAACGTGGTGAGTTTGGCATACCAGGCCCTAGGAGATTGCTTTAATCCATACAGGGAGCGGTTGAGCTTACACACATGGGTAGGAAAGGTAGGATTGATAAAGTCAAGTGGCTGCTTAAGGTAAATAGTTACTTGAAAAACTCCATGTTCACATCGATTTATTTTGATGGCCAATTATGTGAGACTGCTATAGATAAGATAAGTCTAATCATAGACTGTTTGATAACTAGACTGAATGTTTCATATCATCTATCTACTAAGCACAACCAAAACTCTATGGGAGGTTTCATGTAGATCATAATGAGAGACCAATCGTCATCACTTTCAATTGTCTCTTGAAGCCCTACTTGCTTCCAAATGTCACCTACAACCACTAAAATAGAAAACCTTCCAACTACACATATACACAAAATCATGCTAACTAGAAAAAGGGAGTTATAATGAAACCATTTCTTAGATATATTCAAAAAAACAAGCATCTAAAAGGATCAATCAAATCATAAACATTCAAGTAAGAAGCCTGAAACTGTACTCTCTAAACCTCGATCGGTCATGTCATACTCTGATTCCTTAACCCATGTTTACTTCTCATTTAGTTCCTTTCTATATAAGTTCATCTACCAAAGTTGACCATCCAAAATTGTCTTAGTATGAAATACTTGCTTGCCAATGAAGGATGTTGCTAAAGACCAAAAGTCCAAGCCAACCATGTTTATGGGGATTACGCCTCGTGCCAATGAAGTCGATGCAATGACAAAGAGCAGCATGACCCAGTTGCCAAAATGAGCTTAGCATGGAATTTAATCTTTTACAAATTATATATCTATACAGAGACATTGAATACAATTTGATCGGGTCCTAAACCAATTTTCAAGGATGAGTTCACAAGATTTGCCCATCACTATGTAAGTAATTGAAAATTGTATTATCCATCAAGTGAGTAAATTACTTCATGGTTGTGTGCATCTCCTTTGCATCATTGTATCTAATAAAATTGGCATAAGTTCAAATTAATGAAACAAAATATAGGCCTTCCAACAACTAAACTCAAAATTCATTCGAGTAGATAAAACAACATTAAGAGTAGGATAGAAAAAGAAGAATGGACATGCTACCTTGGTTAGAGAAGAAGTTGGAGATTAGAGCTATTGTAGAATTACCGTGAGTGACAGCACAAAGCATGGAGTTCCTTCTTCGCCAGTTATGATTGAAAAAATACTGTGAGTGGAGAACAAAAGAGGCATAGAGCATGTATGTAGATTCGTCATCACTGGTATGGATTGAAAAATTACCGTGAGTGAGATATAAATAGGCATGGGGCATGCAGTTCCTTTTCGCCAGTTAGGATTGCAAAATTATTGTGATTGAAGATCGAAAAGAGGGGAAATGCATGTATATTACTTTAAATGCTAGAAGGATTTCAAAATTACCGTGAGTGAAGATTGAAAACAACAGGCGCAGAGCATGGAGTTCCATGTTCACCGGTTAAGATTGCAGAATTGTCGTGAGTGAAGATGGAGAAGTGGAGAACAATTAAGGTTTTATGAGAAGAGAAAACTGATAATTAAAATAAAAAGAAATTTATTACATTATTTGGAGCGACTAAATAAAGTTTGCACTATTAGATGGTTAATAATCAACAAGTTAATTTGCACTTATAGGTAATCTCTTTTAGAGCAACAATTATGTTGCACCCCATTTGATCAAGTACTAAGTAATGAATACATAGTAATTTACTATCGGGGCGAAGGAAAAATCTGCCCTAATTAATTCCATCAATTAGTGCAAGTCGGAAAGATGCACTAACTGCTAGTGTGTATTAGAGTGAATTTTTTTTCACACCTATTGACCAATTTGGGAATAAGTATATATATTGGACTAATGGGGAGATAATACAAAGATGCACTATTTGATCAAACTATTTAGTGTGAGAAAAAAAATTGCACCAATAGAATTTCTCTATTGGAGTGAAATATTCACTCTGCACTGGTTGGCCATTATACAAATGGGGCGATTGCACCAACAGATAGTCTGTATTAGTGCAAGATTTTGTTTCGTACCTATTGATCATATTTGAATAATAAAATTTAATACACTATTGATGCGAGTAGTTGAAGATGCACTATTAGATAACATCAATTAGTGCGACCTTTGATGTTGCACCTATAGATTTCCTTTATTGGAGCAAAAGTTTCCTTTGCCCCGTTTGATCAATTTTGTAGTGTGTATAGTATTGAAATGATATCAACAAATAGGACGACAAGTTGCTCCAATTGATAACTATCCATTAGTACAAGTTTTTCTGGATGCCCCTGGTCAAATAATGCACCATAATGATATCCTATTTGTTATAACTTTTATGTGCAACCTTTAAAATGCACTAATTAATAGTCTAGAAATTGCCGTAGTCAAGCAATATTGTTGTAGTTTGTGAATAGTAAAAGGCACGGCGCATAGCCAACATGGATATTAACAAAAGATGCAAAAACACGTAATAATATATAGTACTAGTTAATAAAAGAGATCTCTCAATAAACTAAAAATGTGAACCATATTTTTCTTGAAAATTGTTCTATTTTAAACATGAAGGTAAGTTATGTATGAACGTAAGTAACTTTATGTAAATCTTTATATCATACTTATCGTTTACTTAATTATTCTAAGGTATTGTTCTAAAAAAACAATGATTATTCACATCTTAATCCTAAAATGTGGATATTAACTTCTAAAACTAATGCTGAGTTTAGATATTAAAAATATATTGATGGTTTATGGATAATATTTGAATGAAGAGTGGTTGAATGATAATTTGTGAAAAGTAAGTTACTGTTAGTGTTCATTTAATTAAATATAATAACTAGTTGATTTATAATTAATTTGTAATAACTGATTTTGTTCAATCGGCTAGCATTAGACAGTTAATTTTATAATCAATACTTGGATATTTCAGTCAATTTACATTAAATTATTAGATTTTACAGGTAATTAAATATCGAAAACACTTATAATCGCCGAAGGAATGTAGATTTCGAATACAAAAAAGGGGAAAGTAAGCCTTATCCATGTTATAAACTCTTACGTAATAAACAAACAAAAAAATAAAGGATGAAGGAAGGAAAGGAAGGAAGGTCGGTATCACGATTGTCATGGGATTGGGAGAAGTAGAGGACCAGGAGGATGGGAATGACTAATAAGGTTCATGCACCAGAATCCACTTGCAATCTGTAGTTTATTAGGATTATTATTATATTCATGAGTAATAAGCGCGGCTTGACCACACGACAAAAAGATAAAAATACCACCAATCAGTGCTACCTTGTTATTACCTTTTCCTCCCACTTTGTCTCGTACCGTAAGGGAAGTTGTATGAGATGTCAATATAATTTTTGATTAATTCATAAAATGTCACAAAAAAAATTAATGCTATATTTTTGTAAAATCATGAATTATATTATGTTATTGACCAGAAATAAAAAGATAAAAATACCGATACTAGTTGATAAAATAATTTTAAAATTCATAATATGTCTCGTTAAAAAATTCACTAAAATTCACAAAAAATTTAAATACTATAAAAATATAGATAATTATAAAAATCTAAAATAATATAAAAATTATAAAATTAAATAAAAATACCATAAAACATTGAAAAAAATAAATATTTCTTAGAATTTTTTCAAAATTATTTAATACCATAAAAATGAATATAGAGTTTTAAATACATAATTTCTACAAATTTAGACCAATATAATACCACAATTTATACCAATTAATTATCATAATGTTTACCATTCATTTTTAATCTTTTTCTATCGATTTAAATTATTTATTCAAAATAAACTATTTTCATTCAAATATTTGGAATTTTTTATTTTATATTCGATTTCGTAGATGACTTTATGACATATATAATTTATTTCAAATAAATAATTTAAATTGATTACAAAAAAGATAACTTGAAAATATGTGGTACAAATTATGGTAGTTTATTGATACAAGTTATGGTGTTTAATTGGTTGAAAAATTGGCACTAGTCATAATTATTAACATAATCTATACCAATTAAGCACCATAACTAGTATCAGAAATCATTCTTTTCAAAATTCAAAATCTAAGACATTTTTTAAGGTAATCTTCATAAATTCAGAAAAAGAACAAAAAAAAATATGAATAAATCAAAAACCCTTTTAATCTTTTTTTAGAGGAAGTCATTCCAAAAATAAAAAATCTGAAAACAAAAAGTTTATTATAGGCATAAGTTTAAAAACAAATATTCTTTTAAAAGCCTAAAGCCTTCAAATAACAAGGAAGGAGTATTCAATTTTTTTTTTAAAAAAAAAAAGAGAAGAAACCAAATCAGAAATCCATCTAAACTAAAAAGCCTAATCCAATTTTAAAAAATAAACATGGCCCACTCTCCAAACCCAAATCATCCCACAAGCCCAAATCTGCCCACAAGCTCAAATCGGCCCCCAAGCCTAGACCTAGCCCATTAACCCTAACTAGGCCCAATAACCCATACCCGATCCAGTAACCCAGACCCGGCTCAATAACTCAGATCCGGTCCAATAACCCAAACCCAACCCAATAACCCAAACCCGACTCAATAACCCCAATAAGTCCACTTCCCTCTTAAAAAATTAGCCCAAACCTATCAAAAAATGAGCCCAAAATCAGGCTAATCCCCTTTTCTTCAAAATCTCATCAAAAAGCGGGAAAAAAGAGAACCAATCAACCTTTTGAAATAAAAATCATCTTTTCAAATTCAAGTAGGTTTCAAAAATTCAAGAATTTTCTTAGAAACTCAAAATTGCACTAAAATCTTTTTGCCGTAAAAAATAATACTAAAGTCAAAAATCAAGTTAAAACTCAAATTCTTTCAAAACCTTAACATTCACCCCAGATTTTCAAAATTCAAAAATTAATTCCAAAAATCATTTCAAAATTCCAAATTATTCTTTTCCTTCAATTTGAATCTCATTTAAAAGTAAAAAAAAAGAAACCATTTTGTGAAATGCTTAAAAGAAAACTATTCTCAAATCACAGAAAACTCTTCTCAAACATGCAGAAAGTTTCTCTCACATAACAGAAAGTTCTCCTAAAACATTTCTCAAAATTCAATGTTTCTTTACTGAAAACTCAAAACAACTTCAAGCAGTCTTTTGTAAATCGCTTTCAAATCAAACTCAATATTAAACCTTTTCTCGGAGGACAAGAACTGTCTAACATTTTTAAATCATTTCCTTCTTAAGTTAGACATCACTTGTCTCTCTTCCAAAAATAATCCAAGGCGGGGCACTGGGGTTGCAACATCCCTTGTCGTAGTCTGGATTTCTTTAGGCGTGACATTAGGGTGGCTAACTTCCCCTAATTGTAGCCTAGATTTTTACAAGGCGAGGTGTCAGGGATGTGACTACCTTTCTAGTTGCAGCCTAGATTTTAGAATCATCTAACTCCATTCTACTCGATTTCAATGTGTTTGGTTTTTAACATTTTGAAACCCGGGAGTTAGAGACGTTATTAGGGTTTGACCGGGAGCATCTCACTCATGGTGTTTTTTTCTAAACCCTAGTTTTTGACATAAATTCCCTTGCCCCATCTTTCGAACCTTGTCAATTACCATCGAGGAAGTGTCGTTTTTGAGGAGGTACATGGGTGATCTTCGGGATTATCCACCTTTTTTTAAAAAATAAAACAAACGTTGGCTTTTAAAGATTTGAGATAGACACTTTTGGATAAATCAATCCACCCAATCCGTTTATCAAACCCTAAACCCTTATTCTAGCATCAATAGATAATCTCAATGTCCCAACCAAACATTACGAAATAACCAAAATACCTTTGAACACCCTTTTAACACTCTTAAATTCCCAATCAACCCTAAAACCCGAATAATCCCTTAAACACGTTCAATTCTTGATCACCCCAAGAAACCCAAATGCCACTTCAAACACACTCTTCATACACCTCAAATACTCGAACATTCCCCAGAATACTTCCAAACCCTGATCTCCTAAAACACTCGACTATGCCAAAACTCGAAAATCCTTGAAAGACAAAAATATCCTTCGCTCCTCAAAAACCAAAATACCCCTATCTCTCCCTACAAGACCAAAAAGTCTTTAGCTCCCCAAAAGACTGAAATACCCCTAGAATGACCCGAAGACCTTTAGATTCTACGAAACCCCCAAAACAAATTCAAACACCTATAATTAGCAAATCCTCTCAAAACCCGAGCATTATGAATGACAAAAACGCTTCTCAAATCGTTCAAGCAATTCAAACACCCTTCACGATAATCAAAGTCTTCGTTAACACTCCAAATACTACACCTATACTCTTTAAAGCTTTTAAATCCCATCAACATCCATAAAATCCCCAAATCGATACTTCAAGACGGGTCCATCCCCTTAACCCTTAAAGCTTCCCATTCATTTATCCCATTCTCATTCGATATTCTCATCAAATACTCTGCTCACTCTACTCCCTACTCTAATCCTACCCTTATGGCCCTTCAAAAATGAATCTCTCTAAAAAGGTCTTGAAAGAAGGAAATTCGACAATTGGAGACTGAGATTTCGTAGGGCACCATTCGAACTCGTGGTCGTTTCCACCTTCAAAGGGCGTAACCCAGTATGAACCCACATAGAATCTCTGTGATGACCAGATAAGTCCTATTCATCGGCAACAACTTTAGAGTGAACTAACGGTTCTTAGAACCCAATACTTCTTCCTAGTTATCTTACATAAAACTAGGTGGCGACTCTAGTCAATTCCGCCCTTAGGACATAAGTTCGCGTGGAGCCCGTTGAGAGCGGGTAGTGTTCTCTAGCATTCCCCATAAGCTTTCTGAGAAAGACGGACAATAAAGTAGGTATTTGAGGGTGTCGGAATAACGGGTTTTCACCCTCCACTTAATGACTTTTTAGGATTTATGTTTTTTAGTCAAGAACCATTTAGATAGACCCCCCCCCCAAAAAATTACCCTCCACAATAGCAGATTGGTGTTCATGTTGCAGTGGCTTCAAGAGTCCATGTTCTTCTATATCGTCCGGTAGTCTGGAAGTGGTGGCGCATTAATGGTCTTGCCAAACCAAGAAATCTAGGTGAGGATTATGCCTTCGGGGATAGGTTTCTTGCTTACCACGTTAATCACAATCTTGACCAACTATTTGGTTTAGTCTCATTAATATGGAAGTTATGGTATGCTCGTTGCAAGGTGCAACATGGAAGGGTGCAAACCTTTAAGCATGATATAGATCAGGTTACATCATTTCTTGCCTTTGCATCTCTGTCATCCTCATCTTCTTCAAGGACCTTGGATGAAGACACGAGCTGGACGGTTGTGATTACCGTCTGACAACTCTACCAACAATGGAACTGGCTTAGGAGTGGTGTCAAGAGATGAGGAGGGCATGTTGTATCGGTTGGTGCAAGGAGGGGGGAGGTGATCTGGTCTCCACTAGTGACAAAAACAAAGACATTACTTCTTGGCCTAGATATTGCTATGCGCTTAGGGGTTTCTACAGTTTTGCCTTAGGAGCCTTTTCGAGGACCCGGAATTTCCCCCTGGTTCGAACCAGCTACAGACATTTTGAGACATGACCCCGAGGATGCACCGTCCCTAATGAGAAGCTCGCCCTATCCAATTATGAAAAGATCATTCGAGATCAGAAAGCGAGCTTTCGGCGGAGTAGTCACATCGAAAGTGAAGATTCAAAAGAGGAGTCCGATAGATGTTCTAGGAGTACACATAAAGAAAAGGGCAAGAGAGTTCGTGGGGCTGGTCCACTAGGCTTTGGTAAGTTTGCACGAGTTAGTAAGGTGGCCATGCGGGGCAAGAGGAAAGCTAAGCAGATCTAAGGGTCCCTCTTAGCTAGTAAGATTAGTAGGGCTAGAAAGGATATACATGCAGGTTAGAGAGCAATTTCAGTAACGTTTTTTTTTTACATTATGTCTCTGTTCTTTGTATTCTCTTCAAATGGTTCTTAAGCGGGAAAGGCACTTGTGCCTCAGTACTGCTATGTAAGCTGGATAACCAGCCAATTATCAAAAAAAAAATTCAAACAGATAGTCTTTGTAATGTTAATTTCTTGAGTGGGAGTGGGGATGTTACAACGGTTGTTGGTATTTCACTTTGGAGACTCTTTCAACTTGTACTTCAATTGATAAGTGCGCTGGAGCATATAGATAGAGCGAGTAACATTATTCCGTTCCGTATGTGTTATGAAATTAATAATCTTTTACAGAAGAATTTTTTTTTAAAAAAAGAGCGGCTTGTACAGTTGTACTACGTCAGTGGAAATTATTAATCTATCAAGGATTATACTAAATTAAGACATTATCAAGGATTATACTGTTAGAATCATTTGTCCCAAATCAAAACAGGTAATCTTATTTCTGGTATTACTAATACCGCCAAATTGACAAGCGTGAACACAGAACATGTTGGTCACTTGCCAATCGACGTTAAGCGCTACAGGTGGAATATTAAAGTGCATAAACTTTGTTTGGTTCCTTTTTCAAGTGGGGGAATCCCCTCAAATAAAAAACCTATCATAAAACAAACATGATATCAATTCATGACAGATGAAGTACTAGACTAGTAGTAGTATAATCCTTTGCTTGGCTTTGGCCTTTGGTAAAGAGGAATCGCTGCCACTGAATGAAGTACCCAGTACGCTTTCCCTTGTCTGACCTGATCGAGAATCGCTATTCAACATCGGCCCAGCAAGCAGACTATCTGATTGACTGGACTGTGGATGGGAAAAGTACTGGACTATGAACTTGATTCAAAAGAAATGAGAAAACAAACCCTAGCTAGATTATAACTTATGGAAAAACAAGAGTCGGAGCAGAAAAAGCAGTATCCCTTGTGTTGTGCGTGGGAGTAAGTAAGTAGTAGCTAATTAATCTAGAACCAAAAAACCAACATTAGGGTATATACGTACGTACGTACGTTCTACTTTAAATCTCCAATTGGGACGCAGTGGTGAATTGTGCTCCATTTTGATCCGCAAGCATAGCAAAATTCATAGTTACACCTACACACACATCATGCACACAAATTAAATTGATCCAGATTAAAAAAGTTTTATTAAAAATGAATAAAACCTGATACTTAGCCTAATTACCTGCAGGTGATGTGCTGGCAGCCCTCTTCCTTCTCCACATAGTAGCTGCATCTGGGACATTTCATCCACTGTCTATCTTTGACAAGTTTCATGAGCAGAAGATCATTCTTTGCGTTATCATCTTTTCCCACCCTCTTATATTCTTCACAATTTAATCCTTGGTGCCAACCAACCTTGCACTGAACACAGAACAATCTGTGACAAACTGGGCATTCCGCAGATCCAACCAAATTTTCCATGTCATTTTCCATCAGGGCTGAGCAATCTTTGAATGGACAGTAGAACTTCTTAGACCCCAGAATCATTAATTCAAACTGTGCATTCTCCCATCTCTGGAATACCTCTTTTGGAACCAATGTTTTCCAACTTCCAGGATCCATACATTCTCTGCAATTTACATCAGGGCATAAGATTTCCATCATGCCTCCCTCTTGGATCTGTTACATCCATCCCCGCCGATAAATATGCCAATTTAATTAATTAGTCATACAAACATACATACATACTATATAATTAAATCAATTAAGATATAATATAGTACGTCTACATACCTTGGTAGCAAGGTATTTGCTTATACAATCTAAGCAAAAGGAATGACTGCACGTGTCCAGGAAGAAAAACTCCCATGTTGGCTTATCCTCCATACAGATTGGACAGAATCCAAGTCTCAAAGACGACGGCGCTCCAACAATACTACTACTACTACTAGTACCTTTCAGTTTGTAATCAAAAGCACTATTCTTGTCTGTATCACTACTACTACTTCTACTGGGTAGTGAATTTCTGCTGGATGATGCCACAGCAGGGGGCAAAAGAGGACGTGAAGACGAAGATAAGCAACTCGATGAGATAAAGAGAACTTCTTGAAGCTGTAACTCTTCAGCATATCCCTCATCCGTGATTGGAAACTGCACTTCATGGTCGTGTAGAGCTGAGAAGTAAAACTCATCTACTAAATCATCACTAGCCATGTTAGCGGTCCGGCCGCGCGTCTACAAATATACCACTGGACACTGGACAGGATCTGCTATATACTTCTCACGTTATACCAACTGGCGGCGATTCGTCTTACTCTTTGGCCATCGGAATTCGATTGTACGTACGTACTACCTTCTAACTGAAACGGCGGAGGCGTTACAAATTCCTTTTTATTTAAAAAAATTGAAAGGCGTTACTAATTACCACAAATTAAGGACTTTATTGCACTCTTAATCATTTTATATAGGGAATCATTCCCCCTGCCCCTTCCCGGCCCAAGCCTGGGACCAGGCCCAAGATATTTGAATTTACATTTAGACGGAGATGGTACGAGTGAGTGTGGCCGCGTGGGGGGATCCTCTCCTCTTATAATTAATCTAAGTACATCGAACGTTGGGGTTTTCGGCGGCGGCCTTGTCGTAAGTCGTCGAGAAGACAGCAAGTGCGGTCCTCAGCGCAAATGGGAGAAGAAGAAGAAGGAGCTATCTTTATTCTGACTGATTCTTGTTGTATCTCATCCTTAGCGATCTGCCTGTTACGACACTCAACGCTGCAAAATCCTTGATCGCCTCTGCAGAAACACAACACAACACAAGTACGTAATTAATTAGCTATTAGTAGCTACCTGTTTCCACATTTATTTAGCTAGCCAAATTAATCTGGTTCTGGTCATTCCTCACTTTGAATTCTCACCTGTACATGTAAACGTCTTTATCAGACCTCAATGGCTTCCGGCACAATCCACAAAATTTGAGGAAGCAGTCGGAATCGCAGCCGTTGCTATGGCTGTTGATAGGTGGGAACAGAATAGAGGAGGAGCTGGCATTAATGGATTTGTGAACAACAGTATTAATGTTGGTTACTCGATCAGCACGGGCACGGGAGACTTGATCGAGGATAAGCTTAAGGCCGATCGGGAAGTGATCTTGGATAGAGAGATGAGAATTTCTTCTATGAGATGATGATGAAGGGAATTGTGGTTGTGCCCTTAAGCTTGGCTGATGATGGTTGAAGGCCCTCCTGGCTATGGATAGCATTTTGCGTCAAGATCGATCGATCAGTGTACGCTCGTCTCGTTAGTCTCCAGACTCTCCACAGTAAAGGAAGAAGAGGAGTTGGTACTAACGGAAAACGGGAACGTGCGAATGATATATATAGCTATATATCTATACAGGTGGGGTAGGCACTAGGCAGGCAGGCTGATAATAAGTATACTTCGAATAATTCCAACACGTTTTAACCAGTGAGCAAAAAATTAAAATAAAATAATTTTTTTCTAAAAGGTAAAAACAAAGAAAAAGTTGGACAGAATTCGTAAATTTATACTCGATGATATTATGGTCTGATGGTCAAATTCTAGTGAGGGATTAATATTTTTTTTTGTTAAAAGTGTTTGAGAAATATTAATTTTTAATTGCTGTAATATAGTATAGTTTTTGTAACAAACATATTACTATAATAAGTTATTAAATTAGTATATTTGTTTTTTCAAAGAATAAATTAGTATATTTGTTAACCACAACAAAGTTAAAAGTAAATAACAGGATTTCTTGCCTTTCGAAGCGGTCATCGAACGCTCACACAATTAATCACATTCTTCACTAACTAATACTCCCTCCTATTTTAATTATAAATCGTTTTAGATTTTTCTATAATATTTAAAAAAGAGTTTAAAAAGACTAATATATTCTTATTTAATATAAAGTATTTTATTGGTAAGATAAAAAGTAGCGTGCAATGACAATAATAATTAAAAAGTAAAAAGGGTAACAATAGAAAGATAGATACAAAAAGTCTAAAACGACTTATAATTTGAACATAATACTAAAGCTTAAAACGACTTATATTTAGAATAGGATAGAGTACTACGTATTCATGTTCTGTTTGATGTCCAACCAGCCTGAACTTACCCTTTTTGTTATTAAGATAATAAAATAAACTAGTTTTCAATTTTAAGTCCCGGAAAGAGGGAGATGGTCATTTGTAGTTTTTAAATAAGTAAATAATGACAAATGGTACATATTTTGTAGTAACTTTTAATAAATTAATTTTCAAAATATACTTATATTAATTATGTGGTAAGTTCATGAAGATGTATTTTAAATTATCCTCTATAATTATGGTGTATTTTTTTATTTATTTATAAAGAATTCATGTATATTCAATTATTCTATACGAGTAATAGTCTATATTAATTATACTCCCTCCGTCCCACTTTGACTGTCTCGTTTACTGTTTGGACATATCGTTTGACTTCAATATTTAACGTATAAGATAATATAATTTTACAAATCTAAGTTTTATAATAGAAAGCTTATATGAAAAACTATATGTTATAGAAATTTATTTTATAAATTATTTTATCTTACATGTTTAATATTGAAGTGGAAAAACGTGACAAAAAGCAAACAGGACACTCAAACTGTGACGGAGGTAGTATAATTCATTCTAAAACGTTAAAAATATTTTGATGAAATTGATCTATCCTGGTGTAAATATATGTTGATACATACTGAATAAGTGATAGGTGTTCCATAAGTGGATTCATGGTGTTTAGTTATATTGTTGTCGGCGTATTATATCATATCTATTAGAAGAGAGTATTAATGTCTTTACATATGGTATTGTTAATTAACACCTTGTCTAGTTGATACACCGATACATATTGATCAGATGCTAAGTGTTTTTGTCAGGAATTTGTGGTATATATATAACAGGTGTTAGGCGTATCATTAGGGGATTTGTGATGTTGGATTTTACTATTGTCGGTGTATTATATCTTATAAGTATTAAAGAATACCAATGTTTTACGGATATTATTGTTACCAACACCGTGTTTGGTATAATACACAGGTAAGAACAGGTGTTAGGTGTTTCATTAGGGGATTCGTGATGTTTAGTTTTGTAGTTGTCAGTGTACTTTATCTTGTATGCTCTAAAAGAATACTATGTCTTTATGGATGTTATTGTTACCAACACCATGTTTGGTTGATACCAGCCACATGCATAAATAAGTACCAGAGACTTCTAGAAAGATGTACCCACCACATGGAAAGAGATACCAACCACAAGTAGAAAGATGTACCAGCCATAGTATAAATAAGTATCAATCATGTGCATAAATAAGTGCCAACGACTTCTATAAAGATGTACCAGACACATGGAAAGAAGTACCAGCAACAAGTAAAAGATGTACCAACCATAGCATAAATTAAGTACCAATCATGTGCATAGATAAGTAGCAGCCATGTGCATAAATAAATACCAATCACATGCATAAATAAGTACCACAAATTTACACTAGATAGTACCATGAACATAAACATAAAAAAAAGGGAAAATTATATTGCCCACCCATGATGTTTGGCGAAATTACACAGTCCACCCACGAGGTTTCAAAAATTACTTTGCCCACCCATGTAGTTTCCACAATTTTACATCCAGCAACTTTTCTAATATTTGATCAACTTAAAAGATGGTTAAATGATATCCAAATTTAATGAAACTTTACATGGACGATATTAAAGTGTTATATTTTGGTAAAATGTGAAATCCAACGTTTTTTAAGCTCATATATGATCCGTGGGACCCGATGAACATGTCTCATGTTTCATTGGGTCCCACAGGTCATATATGACCTTAAAAAACTTTGGATTTGCCATTGAACAAAAATATAACACCTTAGCATCGTCCATGTAAAGTTTCATCAAATTTGGATATCGTTTAACCATCTTTTAAGTTGATCAAATATTAGAAAAGTTGCTGGATGTAAAATTGTGGAAACCACATGGGTGGGCAAAGTAATTTTTGAAACCTCGTGGGTGGGCTGTGTAATTTCGCCAAACGTCATGGGTGGGCGATGTAATTTTCCCTAAAAAAAATAAAAGCAAAACGCAGATGCATAGATAAATAGCAGCCATGTGGATAAATAGGTACCCACCATGTGCATAAATAAATACCAGTTGCATAAAAAATACCACTAATTTATACTAAATAGTATCATGAACATCAACATAAAAAAGTAAAACACATGTGTATAAACAAATAGCAGTCATGTCGATAAATAGGTACCAACCATGTGTATAAATAAATACGAGCCACATGTATAAAGAAGTACCACCAATTTGTACAAAATAGTATCAACTCAATCTTTATTTAATTATTAGTATAAGATGAAATCTTGACCATCTATTTTTATTCGTTCTAATCCAATGACTATTAAAAGGTCTAAAACCATGCTGAAACACTTTTAATACTTGATATTATCTACTCCCTTCGTCCTGAATTGACCGTCCTGTTTACTATTTGGACATGTCGTTTGACTTCAATTTTTAACATATAAAATAAATTAATTTTGAAAATTTAAGTTTTGTATATATCCCTTACATGATAAACTATATAATACAAAATTTAGTTTTATAAAATTATTTAACTTATATGTTAATATTGAAGTGGAAAAACATGCCATAAAGCAAACAGGACGGTCAATTCAGGATGAAGGAGTATATTCCTACGTCTACCACCACATAATATCTGTGTACACTATCATCAGTGCGCTCCCATCCTAAAGTTCAAACAAACTCAAACTGCTATACTTTTTTGGTTGGATTTGGATCCACAACCAGGATACTTATTATGGACCCACACGGCCTAGCTAGCTACCTAATAGTAATCCCACATGAACAACATGATAATAGTAATTATTTTTCTGGCGCGTGACACAATTGTCGTTTATTTATAATTCAGCTCGCTGTCAAATGTCAACCTCGCTACCTATACCCTCACGTTTCTTTTTTATTGGAAAAATTCATAATATATCTATTTTTCATCCGTAATTCACAATCAATATATTCCTGTTGGTTGTTGTTGTTATTAAACTTTAAATATGTTTAAATATTGTCCAAAATTAATGAAATTTTACATGGACGATGCTAATGTTATATTTTGATCCAATATCAAATTTGAAACTTTTAAGCTCACATGTGACCTGTGGAACCCAATGAAAATTGTGACATGTTTATTGGATCCCACGTGTTACATATGAGCTTAAAAAACTTTAAATTTGATATTGGACCAAAATATAACACTTTAACATCGTCTATGTAAAGTTTCATCAATTTTAGACAATATTTAAACATGTTTAAAGTCAAAAAATGAAAACTAACAAAAATATATTATGAATTACAAAAGAAAATAAGAATATATCGTGAATTTTCTTTTTTATTTGTTGATTCATAACAAAAAATATTGAAATACCCGTAAAAATATAAGATATATGTCATAGTAGTCATTTTATCACTATACAGACTTTTGAGAGATGCATGTATACTTGAAAAAAATATGTATATTTATGTTTTCGGAAAGAATATGTCCATTTGAAAATATAGATTCGTAATCAATTACTTTTTTTAGTAATGCCTCAGAGTTGATTTGTTTTCCCGCTGTGATCGTTTAATGAACTGGGTTGTCATTGAATAATTGCTAAGAGTTATTTGTTTTGAATCATATCATTGACTTTGTCGCACATGAGTATGTTAAAAAGGATATTAAAATACCCGTAGCTGTATATAGTCAAAGTGGTTTTATTTATTTGGAATAAAATTTTAATTATTGCTTTTATAAATGTATCATAATATCAGTTATATCTTTTTCGTGGATTTAATATATTATTTATCAAAACCCGAGATCATATACAAATTCTAGAAATATTTTAAGATTACGAGAACCTACTTTACATTTGATAAAAAGTCAAAAATAAAGATTATGATATTTTATTTTAGTAAATATGTATTTACTTTCAAATATTGATTCCTGCAAATCTATAAATAAAACCCTAGCGCTAGATGGAATGTCCGCCACCTTCCTAATTTGTATATCTTCCGGTTACGTCCTCATCCTCTCGATTTCCTTGCCCTGTTCCGATTTATTGTGATCAACACCAAACTCTGCATCAGTGCATCTTTCGCAAGTCAGGTAATATTCAAACAAGCAGTTCTTCTCTTTTACCCGATCAAATCAAACGCTGCTCGCCAAATGTGACTGCAGCTTACTTGCAAAATTGTCCTCACTCATTCTTGTTTTAATCATTACCTGCTTGCTACAACATTCTTTTAATTTCAGTCCCATCCTACAGTTAGAGGCACTTAACTTTCCTGGAAATCCAATTCATCACTATCCACACTCAAGGGAAACAACTTATTTATAATTAAGGTAAACATAATTGCTGCAACTTACCTTCATTAGTTTAACATGGGTGAGTGTGGGTACTGAATATATATGTATATATTTGGTGAGTCTAACTTAGGCTAGTTTATGCACGTATTTGATATATTTTTGTCTGATTACTTTATGAGGATGATGATTACTAGTTAATATGGCTTCCGAGCATAATAGAAGTAATTATAGATTGATCATAGTGTGTTTATATATTAATGGCCTCAATGCGTCTATGAAAATAAAGTGTGTTTGAGTATTATTTTGTGTTAGTATATAGTATGCTAGTCACGGTTATCATATAGTATTATATTAGTAGTAGTGTATTATTATTTTTAAGTCCTAGATCTTTTAATTATAAATATGAGATGGGAGATTCGTTTTAAGTGTCTGGTGTAGCAATTTAGCATAATGTGTGTCTTTGACTAGCGGTACTAATTTTGAAGGCAATAGAATAATATTCATAATGATTCAGAGTTTTTGATAATTAAGACGAGTATAATAAATGTATTTATTATTTTACTAACAATACGATTAATTATAGCGGTCGGCGGTGATATGATTATTTGTATTTTAATCATAGGGGTTTTGAGATACCTTGGTGTATCACTGGGTGACTAGTTTGGAAGGATCTTGTCTACTGTCATGCTAGCGATTGATTGCGGTGAATTGTTGTGAATGTTTGCTTAAGCGTGAATTCCAGGTAAACCTTGTGTTCACCTATCTTTACTTTGTGATTGTGTGTGTGCTATTTTGACACTGGTTGTATTGGTTGGGATTGTTAAATTATGCTTATACGATATTGATGGTGTGGAATGATTTGAGAACTTTGATATTACATATGTGGCTATTTTATTCTGGAATTGATGGGAGACTTTGGAATTGGAAAAGACCTTTGGATAATTTATATATATATTTGCGCTGTTGAGTCTCAGACCGCAACTAAGCTCTATGATCTACTCCATTAGTCAGAAAAACTTTTGGGGGGTGTGCACACTTAAGGACTTAGAGTGAGGGTGAACTGGATCGGTCCCAACTTTGTTGTGGTACCAATTATTGGAACTTATGAATTGTGGAACTTTGGTGACTCCCATCATCCCAGAATTGGATTGTGATATTGTTGGTTGGTGATTAAAATTATTCTTAATGATATTGTTTGATTAGTTATGTGGCTATGGATGTTTATTGTACTCAAATGGATTTTCAAAATGTATTTGACAAGGTGTTGCAGGGTTTACTCAGTTTCTCTGATTTGCGCGGTTCTTTCTTGTGTGTTGTTATGTTTTCTGACCGCAGGTAATGAAGCTGACCTGGATGTAAAGCGTGAGAGTTGGGTTTGAGAATTGACATAGACTCCACTTCAATTCATTTAAATTATTTAGTGGGTTATAGCTTTGCGTTGGAGGTTTGAAATTTAGTTGAGATGTAATTACTTTGTATCTTCATTTA
Source organism: Limonium bicolor (assembly GCA_023374045.1). Classification (NCBI taxonomy): domain Eukaryota; kingdom Viridiplantae; phylum Streptophyta; class Magnoliopsida; order Caryophyllales; family Plumbaginaceae; genus Limonium; species Limonium bicolor. Next base: position 172,019,574 of record CM041778.1, on the reverse strand, counting down.
TTTTCCGGTTAAGGTTGAAGTTTTTGTATTTAGCCTTAGCACTCACTAGGTTGGTGAGTGTGGCGGTAACACCCCATTAGGTTTGATTTCCGCTGCTAAGTAGATGACAGAAAAAAATGTTTTAATTTCTACTCCAACCTTAATAATATACTGGCTAGTTTTGGGGTGTTACAAATATAGCCATTGACTTTAAGGTTACCGACGCATATCCTTTGGGCCGGTGTATACATCAACCATTTTTTTCCCAAACGAGAACTTATATTATCGAAGATCATACTTCCTCCGTCCTGAATTGACCATCCTATTTACTATTTGAACATGTCGTTTGACTTCAATTTTAACATATAAGATAAATTAATTTTGAAAATTTAAATTTTGCATATGATTTCTTACATGATAAACTATATACTTCAAATTTTAGTTTTATAAAATTATTTGATCTCTTGATATTGAAGTGGAAAAACGTGTCATAAAGTAAACATGACGGTCAATTCAGAACAGGGAGTAAATCAAAAGATTACAATAGGATAAGAACAATCATTGCGAAGAACAGCTGGCAACCGCAGCCTATTCAAGGACTGACATAAGACACAACCGTCTTTCTAAGAGATATTAACGAACGTACTTTGTCAGCTTAAGGGTCCGTTCGCTGCTGACTTTCAAACGCAGCAAATTCTGCGTTTGTATTAATGTTACTGCAGTTAACCAATCACCTTCTTTTATGGTAACTTTAGTCACTTTGAGGTCCAATAAAAAACTGCCACTTGTTCCATTTTATTTTCAAAAGGAGATTAAAGTGCCGGATGTGGTGAGCGAACGCGGCCTAAGAGTCCAAACAAAAGGATTAGCTAACCATAAACCATTTTTTATGTCAAAAGAAACTAACAATATTTCTAGATTTATTGTTACATGTGAAAACAAAAATAAAAACATAAATCAAAACCGATGTACAAGAGCTCTAGAAACTGCAAATTGGTGTCACTTCAAAGAGCATGAACGGGAAGAGGTAAAATACAGATATGGAAATCCAAAACTAACATGCAAAGACTCTAAGATCTTTAATTCGGTGATGGGATGGGAAGAGGAGAAGCACACATTTGGAAGTCAAATGTCTTCTCTTTCCCTTCAACAATAGTCGGCGTATTGAGGGGTACATGTGAGTGATCCCAAGATTCTTATATGTATAATGATTAGAGTTTATATGTATATAATAGTATGATTTCATATATTATAGAGTTATTGGTGGTATAATGGTAAAGGATAAAAACATTAAATAAATTATCTTGACTTCAAATTCAACTAAGAATAAATATATTAAATTTTTTCTTCAAATAATATTGATCCATTTAATTTATATTATGACTCCGCCGACAACAATCAGTGTTATCAACATCGACATGTAAAAAGTATAGAGCCTCAAACTCGGTGACGTCAATGAGATCAAACACCAAAAATGTTTCTATGCCTGCGATGTACCTTTTTCTTATTAACAATATATTAATAAAAAACTGATAAGTTTTAAAGAGACTCATACAGTAAAAAAAAGATGATTAATTTACTCCATTAATTATAACTCCACGCACACGTCTGATATGGATAGGAAGAGCTGTCGATAAATTATTGACAGGGATGTTTGTTCTTTGGCTTCATAGAGAAGGCTAGGGTTTTGCACTAAGTCAGTTAGATTTTCCATAAGGGAAAAAAAAGAAAAATTTTTATTGCAAAAACCAAAATTAATAATATATAGGGCGTTCGAACTTTTGGCATAAAACTAAATTTTAAAACTTTATAATAAAATTTACTCTTAGTTAACAAAATATTAATATCATTAGATGTATAATAAATAATAGGAATATTAATATTTGTCTATCAGCATCACTACATTAATCCCCCAACCGACCGCACGTAAAGAATGGCCCCATACTATCATCTTTGTAACTTACAAGTTAGGGGTGGTCGCTGGTTGCGACCAAACACAGAGAATACTGCACTGTAATAAAGCTCCTAAAATGTTACTATAGTTAATCAATGGAAGAGTATCATGTGTAATATAATGAAATTCAAACCAATAAAAAATCAATACTTATACAGTACTTTAGACAAAAATAGCATTAATCTACTACAGGGCAAATCGCTGCAATCGAAGACACCCTTCGACCAAAGTCATCAGAACATGACCCAACTCACGTTTAATTTGTGGTACCTTCTCTTTTCTCGGCCCACTCAATTTTCTGAGTTAGAATGGACCAACTCTAAAGTTAACGAAGAAGGCCGCAAAGCAGCGTACACTCCAAAAAGGCTCGTTACAAACTAAGGCAGTCAAAATAATTTCCGATGCCGGGAATCGAACCCGGGTCTCCTGGGTGAAAGCCAGATATCCTAACCGCTGGACGACATCGGAATTGATGTACAATGTTGCACAGTGGTAAATATATTTTAATCCGTTATGTTATCGGGTATAGAAGGAAATAGAATAGTCACAGATAGCGGTCCTACTGGAGTATTGGGTTCAGTCTCTTAACTTACATGTGTTGAAGGAAAACTATCATCAATTCATCATCGTAAAAATAAAGTCCTCCCCCACTCAGAGAATGACATTTTTATACCATCTAAATTAAATAAGCATAACATGTTTCATTTACTTTTCAAACATTTTAATATCTTGTTTTATTTTAATGTGATTCATGGGTTTGTTTGAGTTCATTTGGTGAACTCGTTTGAGGTCTACTAAACAACACCCCCACTAAGAAAATTCTAATAGTATTTAAAAAAAAAAAGAGTTACTCAAAAAAAGCTTATGAGTCTTAAGTTTCATCATCTTCAATTTCTAACTAATAAAGCTAATATAGATCCACGTGTAAAACTAAAATAGAAATGTCCGGTCTGTCTACTATAATTAATATATATTATTTAAGGAAATTCAAAGCTAAGGCGGTTCGGGGGATCTAGATCCTTGTAGAAAGATTGCAGCACAACTTCCTCCCCCAAGCCATTGTGTGGTACTCGTCGAACAATACCCTTGAATCTCTCCCAAGTCTCTGAAAGAGTCTCCCCACTATACTGTTTGAAATTCGTGATCTCACCTCTCATGGACAACATGCGAGATGGTGGGAAGTACTTCGCCAAGAACGTGTTGGCGAGCTCAGTCGAAGAGGTAATGTCGTTAGAAGCTAAGAAATTCAACCACTCTACAGCTCTATCCCTTAAGGAAAAGGGAAACAAAGTTAGCCTTGCTACCTCCTGAGATTTTTTTGAAAAGTTTGGGCATATAGCCATATTATTGAAATGGAAAGTTGGATGGGTTTTTGTGGGCCTCATTAAAACCTCCCTAAGCAAAACCCAGTGGGAAAAAGCTCAGGGAGGAAAAAGAGTACCCCCGCATCCGGTTACAACCTAAGAACCACTAGAAACACACAACAAAACTAAAGCAACTATTTCCGATTTCCAATCTTAGACAAGTAGATATACTCTCCCTAGGTTCATTTTGGTCTACACTAGATCTTTTAATGACCTTGCATCGACGAACATAGCACAGGATAAAGGGAGGTCTTTCCACCAAGTCTTCGTCCACTTCCATACTCCCAGTTTTATATGTATCACTGTTCGCTGCACATTGAATGCTTCTTCACGAAAGACTACACTATTATGTTGCATCCAGATGTGATATATGCAGTAACAGAATGTCGATTGCCAGATCCGTTTTGCCTTGCTTGGGAGTTGTTTAGAAAACCACTCCTTGTAAATCTCTCCAACCGTGGGATTGAAAACAACCACAATATTCCACCAATTCATTATATGCTTCCATACCTCTTGGATCTTAGAGCACAAGAATAGTACGTGCTCTACACTCTCCATGGTCCTCTTACACCACGGGCATAAGCTTTGACCAATTGGGATTACATCCTTCTCAAACAGCATATCTTTCGTTACTAGTCTCCGGATTAACGAAAACCATACCGTCATGATTACTCGCGGCTCGCATAGTCCCTTCCATATTTGGTGAAGATCAATTTCTCCAGATATGTTGTCTATCCCCGCATCGGCTTCGAGCAATGCATCCACCGTTGTTTTGACAAGAGAGGAATTTACAATCTTGGGTATTTCAGTTTCAAACATCCCGTTTTGTCCACTTGTCGTACCAAAATAAAGTCGCATCACCGTTTCCCACTTTGATATGCACGTTCTCCTCAACGAACTGTTGTAGATGTGCATTCACCTCCGTACTCCTAATTAGAGCCGGCCATACTCCTTGCTTTTTCTTCATCGGTTCTCTCAATTCTCCCAGGTGCATCCCACTCCTCATGTCATAGATTGACTTAACTACTCTTTTCCATAGGGAGTAGTTGTTTTGCGCAAAATTGTAACACAATTTGTTTAGGAAGGCTATATTTTTCATTTGCAAATCTGTAAAGCCGAGACCGCCTGCTTCCTTTGACCGTGACATTTTTTTCCACGAAACCGGGGTTAAAAACCGTGATCTATTTTTCCTCCAAAAGAACTGTCGCTGAAGTGATGCTAGCTTCTTTCGGACTTTGACTGGTATCACAAATAGACTAGCATAGTACAAGGGAATAGTATCAAGAACTGACCGTATCAAGACTGCACGTCCCGCCTTTGATAAACTCGTTGGTTTCCATGTTGCAAGTTTTGCTTTGACCTTTTGTATCACCGGCTCCCAAGTGGCTGAATTGCGCATGTTCGCCCCCAGCGGGTAACCTAGGTATATAATTGGGAGCTTGCCTGTAGCACATTTGAAGATACTTGCTACCATAAGCTCCTCTCTTTCGCTTGCATTGATACAATAAGCTTTAGATTTTTCCAAGTTAAGCCTCAGACCACTCAATTCCCCAAAGGCCGCGAGAATTCTATTCATGTGTATCATCTCTTCCTTATTGATTTCACTAAAAAGCATCAAATCATCTGCAAATTGTAGGTGTGTCACTTGGACTCTGTTCTCACCTACTCTTAATCCTGAAAGCTTGTTTTACGCCATCGCCTCTTTGATTAACCAAATTAACGCCTCCGCTGCAATAACAAATAGAGATGGTGACATTGGGTCCCCTTGTCTTAGTCCACGATGGGGGGGGGGGGGGGAAGGTCTAGTAGGTGATCCATTGACCAATACCGAGATGCTGGTTGTTGTTATACATTCTTTCACCCATCCCCTCCACTTATCTCCAAATCCCATTTGTTTAAACATCTTGTCAATGAACCCCCAAGATATGGAATCATATGCCTTTTTCAAGTCGATTTTTAGTAACACCCCTTTTCTTTTGCTTTTCTTCAACCATGAAATTACTTCATTCGCAATTAGTGGTCCTTCGAGGATGTTCCGTCCTTTAACAAATCCAGACTGAGTTTCTCCAATGAGTCCTGGAAGGAGTGGACTTAGCCTACTACTTAACAGCTTAGCTACAATCTTGTACATGCACCCACCATACTTATTGGCCTATATTCCTCCAGCCTTGTCGCCTCTGCTTTCTTTGGAATTAGCGTTACCCAGGTGATGTTTAGTCCTCGCTCTAACTTTGAGGTCATGAAAAACCGTCTCACATCATTCGCAAAGTCCGCTCCAATGATATGCCACATCTTTTTGATGAACTTCATGTTATAGCCATCGAAACCTGGAGCTTTGGAGCTATCACATTGTTTGACAATCTGCCATATTTCTCGTAATGAAGGGACGGTTTCGATTGATGCTGTCTGATCGCACGTCAATCTGGGATGCGTGCTTACTGAAGGAGTAAGTCCCGACGTAGGTGTAGCTTGGTACAATTTGCGGTAGTATTCAACTACTGCTGCTTTGATTTCAGTTGGTCCATCCACTACACCTGTTTCAGTTAGGAGGTAACTGATGAATTTTTTCTGGTAATTAATGGTGGCACGCCTATGAAAGTATTTTGTATTATGGTCTGCATGCTTTATCCATTTGTCCCTTGCAACCTGTCTTAAATGGATTTCTTTCTGTTTTTCTGCCGTATCCAATTCTCCCATATACTGTGCTCGGCGGTTTTCAGTCTGAGGAGAATTATCCCCGTCCTCAATTTTACTTTCAATCTCCCGTAGCCTTTCCTTGCACTTTATGACTTTCTGATTTATATCCCTAAAGCTTTCTTTATGCCACTTCCTCAACGCTTTCTTCATGTTCTTGAATTTTAAAAATGTTGATATCCCTTGCAAACCTGTCCATTCCCTCTCCACGACTTTTTCGAAATCTGGGTGTTCTAGCCATGAGTCCATAGACCTGAACGGCTTCAGTCCCCAATTAATTCCCTCCGTGATTACAACCAGAAGTCTGTGGTCTGATATTGCCCATTCACTTGACCGTAGTTTAACCCCTACGTACTGGTTCAGGAACTCAGGTGAGGCGAACACTCGGTCAATCCTGCTAAGGGACCTTCCCCCTCTCCAAGTAAACTTTGAGTCTTGCAGTTGGATTTCTTGTAATTGCATTTCGTCTACCCATGCTTGGAAGTTTCGCATGCCGCTGGAGTATCTGTTTGTGTTGACCGGCATTCTTTCTGTTGGTCTCAACACTTCATTAAAATTGCCCATAATCAACATCTCCTGTCGCCATCTATCTTTTGCCTGTACTAGTTCCTCAAACACAGCCTTTCTCTCGTGGATATCGCATGGTGCGTAAACCACTGCTACTGAACTTTGCATGCCATCATCTCTCACTTTTATATCTATCATCATCCATCTTTCTCCTTTTTCAATTCTTTGCAGTTCTATTTCTTCTTCATCCCATAAGATTATGATTCCTCCAGACCTTCCTTGGCTCGTTATTTCTTCCCACGCTAGATTGGACTTCTTCTTTCCCCAAAACCATGGTATCTTCTATGCTGTTGTCCTACTGTGTTGTGTCTCGACTAATCCCAACATAGAAATTTTTCGATTCATGATTTCTTCCCTTATTTTCCTCTGCTTGTCTTTCGAACCTATTCCCCTTATATTCTGAACTCCTAATATTACCATCCTTTTTCTGTCACATATTAGGCTGAGATTGAAGTTGTTCAATTATGTTTACCTTAGTGAGTTCTAGATTGGGCACCTGACATCCCAGTTGGAGTAGTAGATCTATGCATTCTTCAGCTTCCTTTTCGATGTTTACAATCTTACCATTCTTGTCCCTGGCATGTATCTCCCTTCCTGATGTATCCGGCGGTGGGGTGTTCTGGAAGAGGTCAACAAATAGCTTTATTCCTTCCCTATTACTTGGAGATTGAAATGGAATATTTTCCAATGATTTTCCTCCACGCCCCAGTGTGGTGTTGTTAGGCGTATCTTCATGCACATAAGCGATGTTTTGATTCGAGCTCCCCGCATCGTTCTTGGGAGTTAATTGTGTCTCGGGAACAACTTCCATTCTGTTACTTTCTAGTCGTGTCGATTCCCCTTCATCAGCCCCTGGAGTTACCAACTCAGTATTTTTCGCCTCCTTTTCTATCTCTGTAATGATTGTTGTGTTTTGTTCTGTCTCGAAATTCTTCCCTTCTACGCGCCAGTTAATCTCCCTGCTTTTATCAGTCGTTTCCTTTTCCTTTAGGATCTGTGCACCGTTATTATCCCCCTCATTATTCTGTCCCGATATTTCTGCCACTTTTGATGTTTGAGCTTTTTGTATTCCCACTTCTTCATTCTCTATCACTTCTTGGGAATTGATTGCCGGCTCACTCTCTGAACTTTCTGTGCTGCTTTGGGATATTCCCTGATCAACCGATTGTTGCCCGTCTGTCTGTCCTATGAGGTCAACTTTATTTTGTTGACTTGCCGATGTGTGTCTATCAGCTTCAACGTATTGTATGATACTATCCGAAGGATCCGGGTTCTTCATCTGCATCCCCTGTTCATTGACTTCAACTATGCTTACCAGGAATTTTTGTTCATCTACATTCACTATAATTTTCCAGTTAATTAGTTGAAGTGTTGTGGTTTCGACTTGTAATCTGATTTCCACATTCTCGACGACCTGACAATCTTCCTCTTCGATTTTAATTACTTCTCCGACTGTCTGGGCGATTTTCCTGACATTAGATTTATTCCATGCATGTAGTGGAATTCCGCGGATGATTATCCAAGCTCTTCGCTTTTCTACTTGATCTGCGGTATTCTAGCGATGAATTTCGATCCCAGCTTGTTCTTTACCTTTTACCTCTATTTGTCTCAGCACTGCCTCAAGATCTTGCGTTGTATTGAATACCAACATAAATTTTTTGCATGAGAGGGCTAACAATCCTCCCATGCTAGGCCATCTGCTATGAAAGTATTCCAACGCTTCTTTCGGCTGCTTCTCTTCTGGCATTGTTATGACCGCACATTTATCCAGATACGACTTCATCACATCATCTGATTTTAGGTTAATAGATAACCTTGACACAGCGTTACCTTTTTCTTTTTTTGTCCATTTCTCAGTCGGCTTCCTCCATTTCTCAAACTCAGACTGCTTCTTCCATTTGCTTTGACCTTCCTTCTTTTCCTTTCCATCTGTCTTCGGTTTTCTTGCCTTGTGTCCTTGATACTCCATTCGAGCCCACAATTTAGTTCCGTTGATGTTCCAGCCGCATATGCCCTCTATCACTGCTTTAGCATCTTGTATATGCGCCACCTCCACAAATGCACATGCATTGCGATTTGTCCTTCTTTTCTTCCTGCTGATATATAACCTTTCCCACCTTGCAAATTTCTCTATTAATCTTCCTAGTTGATATTCTGAGACTTTGTGGTTAACGATGTCAATGAATACCGTAGCTGGGTGTTTACTTTCGCTCGGCCTCTTGCTGTTCCATCTTTGTTCCCTCTGTATTTGTTCTGTGGTATGTGCCCGCCACTGCTCGTCACTCTTACTCCCTGTTGGTATTTCCTTTCTTGTTGGCTCCGGTAGTATCTCCTTTCTTGTTGGTTCCGGTAGTCTTTCTGTGGGTAGCTCCTTTCTCGTTGGCTCCGGTAGTCTTTTTGTTGGTTTCGAAATCCTTGTGACCCATATCTCCATCTTGGTTGTTTCCTTCTCCAACTTGCGTAACTTTCATCTCCCCTCATCTTGGGTTACTGGTTCAAATCGGTTTTGTGGTTGGAGGTTTATGGATGTGGGGTTGGCTAGGCTTTAGTGGATGTGGGGATGTCTACGGTCGGAGTGGGGCTGCGGGTGTGGGTGAGGTGGGGAAGAAGGGGGTGGTAGAGTTTGGCTTTGAGGTGGTGTTTGTGGTGGTTGAGGTTTGCTTTTGAGGTGGTGTTTGTGGTGGTTGAGGGCTGGGTATCGGTGGTTGTTTGGGCGGTTGGTGAGCAGACTGGTTTTAGGAAGTTGAAAAGCCATTGTGGGTGAATGGGTTTGGGTTAGAGGGAGGAGAGAGGAGAGAGCACATTATTCTTGATTTCTTGATGTCGGGGTTGAACATGCTTCAACCAATCGTAGAAAGGATGTGATATGAACGTTTGGATCTTCTGTAACTGTCCCACTGATCTGTGGCGCATTCAAGACCATTGTGATGTAATGTGTCTTGAACTGCCACTCTACCCCCACCGGTAGTGCAAGAATCACTATGGGTGATGTGAGTCCATCCACATTCAGACGGTGTAGTCATTCATCCTTCTCTCTTGGTTGTTAAGGTTATCTCCCACGGTAAACTCTTCCTCTGGAACAAAAATATCAACTGGCTAATCCTTGATAAACACGTCCGGCTCAACTGGAGTCTCCAGAACTAACCCTTGACGAATTCTTCTAGCAAGTCGTTCTATCTTTGGTTCAAGCTCAAATTCAGGACTACCTGCAGAACGAGTCAAAGGCATACGCTAAATTAGTTCAACAGAAAACAAGATATAATAACCTTAAACACATTAACTCAATTAAATAGAATTAATGGAAAAAAATATATCAAGAACTAAACTAAAACAAGAATTATGCTAGTGAAATAAAAATTCCAGAAACACAAATTAAAATTAAATAAAACATAGATAAATTCTAAGCCTAAAAATAATATAACTATAAAAATTAGAAATTAACAAACAACTAAAATAATCACCAAATAAAAATAAACAACACAGTTAATAATAAAAGAAAAAGAACAAAAAGAAAAGAAAAGAAAAAAAATAAAACACAAATTAAAATAAAAAACCGGGCCTCCCCGGCAACACGCCAAAAACTTGTTGGGTTAACCCTAATTTGGTAAGTGTACCGGTCTTTGTAACAAGTCTTCCTAGAAAGTATTCCCTGGGTTATCGAACCAAGTAGGCAATGTCTAGTCTAATCTCAATCTAAAACAACTATTAAATTAATGAAATTAGAAAAATAGGAAATTGGGGGGTCGAAATCATAAATATGAAATTAAGTAAAATAAACAGAAACAAGAACAATAACAATAATTGTAGAAAGGTAAGTATTGGTTTTCTTCGATAATTATGGGAGAAATCCCGGTTTACTACTCCTCCTAAATCTCAGTCCCCTTCTCAATATGTTTACCAAATTCTAGATTAAAATCCTAAGTCAGATTATTGCACTTTGGTCTTCCGCTCGGTGAAATCTAATTAACAATTACCAAACCCTAACTCTCGTTATGAATTTCCTAATTGTTAACAGCTTTCAGCACGACCTAGCTAGATAATCCGTTAATATTTTAGAGGAATTGCCGTCTCCAAATTATCTGGTTTGTTCCTGTAATCTATTGAATGCCGCAATTCTCACTTATAAGCAGACAAACTAATAATCTCTACTAATTGGCCAGAAAATCAGAGAATATACATAAACAAAGAACAAAACTTTAATCTCATTAAAACTGGTAAAATCACAAAGATAATGGAACCTCGAATTCGGATTACATAGCAAACGGGAATCTAAAAGTACTACTCAGCCATATACATATTAACAATAAACATATCTGTAGAAAATGGTAAATGAGAAGTAGAACAAGAAGAAACTCTGGTTTAGAACTTCGTGGCGAAGTCTCTGTGTCGAATCTCCAATTTGCTCTGCTCAAACTCCCAGTAAGAATCTTCAAAAAAACCGTTAACTCTTTCTTTCCCCGATGTATAAAAAATCAACCGTAGAAATATACTTCTTCCAACTGTAGTCTTTTTTTCATCTATTATGCGGCGTGCCCTCTCTCTAGTAAAAGATAAAAAGTTTTATATTTTATTTCAGTATCTTTATCAAAACTCCGGCCCCTTTACTAGTATTAGTCCGGGTTTTCAAACAAGTACGCAAACTCGGACTACCTCTTAAATTAGGCAAAAAGATTCTCTGAAGGGTGGTCGGGTTTACAAACAAGTACGCAAGCCCGGACCACATCTGAACATAGGCAAAGAAGTCTTCGAGGGATTGGTCCAGGTTTACAAACTGGGACACAAACTCGGACCAACATAAAAACACGACAGAAGCTTGATCGAAGAGCTGGTTCGGGTTTACATCCAGGACCAAACCCGGATCAGTTGTAAACATTGACTTTTGCCTTCAAAAATCATTATCTGACTCCTGGTTTGACTTCTATTGGTTGACTCAAGCTCTAAAGTCTTCGTGTAAACATCTTCTTGAGCATTTTACCCTGAAAACACATCAAATCAATCATAAGAGACAAATATAACAATAAAGTGTAAATAAAACAATAAGGGGGAATTTAAAGTCATTACATAGATAATTAAGCATGAATTAGCCTCGTAAACTTAGACAAATTCCCAACTTGTCACCCCCTATTAAACCAAACATCAGATCTGAAAAGAGGGAGAAAGGGATCGTATAGGTGTGTGTACCCTCCTCCCCCCATGTATAGTGTGTGGGACACCATATGTGAGTGTGGTTCTGCTCCGGGTTAACTAAGACATGGAAGGCACTGCATGCATGTGATAGAGATTATCTGGATTGGTACGTCAAACACACCCATCCAAAGATCCTAAATCATGACATGTACAACAACACCTTCGTTCATCGGCTAGATCCCGCCTTAGTAATTTGATCTCTTCCTTTGTATAATTATAGTTGATTATAACATTTTATGAATGCTAGACTAACTTAATAATATTATGTTGCAGCTCATGAGTGAGACAACTGAGATTGGTAGGCCTTACTTTCCTGGGAACTATAGTTGGGACTGGCTTTACTACCATGAGGAGATGCCAGAGGAGGAACAGAGGACAACTGAACAAGGGATAAATGAGGCCTTCAACACTTTATCTATATGGGATTCATACTATCACTAGTATGGTGCGTTAGTTTAGGGTTTTATGTTTTTGTTGTTTTAAGATATAGCTTAGATGGTTCATTAACTTCTTACATTTGTGTGACTAAACAGTTTGTAGTTATCATGGCGGATCTTCATTTGTTAGACCTTAAATTATGTTATGTTAGAAGTTTCATTGATTTATGTTATGATGGATTTTTCCTTACAAATGCATCATATAATTGAAAGTGAGGATTCATTAACAAATTTTATAGATCAAAACATCTATCAATTGACTTTATAATAATCCAAACATCTACCAAGTAGAACAAACCTAATGTCTATGTAGTAGAGAACTGAAATATATCCAAATGCAGAAATTCCTTAGAGAAGTCCTAGAATTAAAACTCCATGCATCATAGAATTGAAAGTTATGATTCATTACTAAAATCACTAAATCAAAACATCTATCAATTGACTTTATAATAATCCGAACATCTACCAAGCAGAACAAACCTAATGTCTATACAGCAGAGAACTGAAATATATCCAAATGTAGAAATTCCTTAGAGAAGTCATAGAATTATAACTCCATGCATCATAGAATTGAAAGTTATGATTTATTACTAAAATCACTCAATAAAAACATCTATCAATTGAGTTTATAATAATCCAAACATTTACCAATTGGAACAAACCTAATGTCTATGCAGCTGAGAACTGAAATATATCCAAATGTAGAAATTCCTTAGAGAAGTCCTAGAATTCAAACTCTATGCATCATAAAATTGAAGTTATGATTCATTACTAAAATCCTTCAATCAAAAGATCTATCAATTGACTTTATAATAATCCAAACATCTACCAAGCGGAACAAACCTAATGGCTATGCAGCAGAGAACTGAAATATATCCAAATGTAGAAATTCCTTAGAGAAGTCCTAGAATTCAAACTCTATGCATCATAAAATTGAAGTTATGATTCATTACTAAAATCCTTCAATCAAAAGATCTATCAATTGACTTTATAATAATCCAAACATCTACCAAGCGGAACAAAGCTAATGGCTATGTAGCAGAGAACCGAAATATATCAAAATGTAGAAATTCCTTAGAGAAGTCCAAGAATTCAAACTCCGTGCATCATAGAATTGAAATTTATTATTCATTACTAAAATCACTCAATCAACACATCTATCAATTGACTTTCTAATAATCCAAACATCTACCAAGCGGGACAAACCTAATGTCTATGCAGCAGAGAACTAAAATATGTCCAAATGTAGAAATTCCTTAGTGAAGTCGTAGAATTAAAACTCCATGCATCATAGAATTGAAAGTTATGATTCATTACTAAAATCACTCAATCAAAACATCTATCAATTGACTTTTTAATAATCCAAACATCTATACAGCAGAGAACTGAAATATATCCAAATATAGAAATTCCTTAGAGAAGTCCAAGAATTCAAACTCCATGTAACACCCCTACTATTAATGCTGTGCTTACCGTCCAATCTCCTTACACATCAGATACACGCAGCGGATACATACTTACATACAGTGGGTGATACAATGCCGTTAGTCACCCACGTGACTAACAAGGCTACTTCTTCTACATACAGCATCGGTCTGATGGACCGGAATCCCGAGTGTTACATACCTACCATACACACTCCGTATACCAATAAATGCTACAATCTTCCATTCGATACAATACTTTAAATACAATACAATATAATCCACATACCGAGTTTACTAAGATCCTTATACAAGTATACTACCTCTTCCAAGTTCATGCGTACTCACTAAGAGACTACTTACTATCCGTTCCTCACAAGCTACTTGCTTCTAAATACAAGGGTGTGCCTCCGGTCTCTTACCTTGACCACATCCGCTTCGGTACCTGCACACTAAAAACGTTCCCCCTAGGGGGTCAGCTTTCGCTGCGCATGATGACCGCATACCCCGTGTACTAGTGAGGGTACGCCGACCACTTGGTCGAATACATGCAGTTCATTTTCATACAAACATACATGCATACATGCTCTTATACACAATCTTACAATACATTACGCAAGACATACACACATACATACACTTCATTACATACAAGAAGTACAACATAAACCATCCAATACATACTTACCTTTTTCCGAATTACACATACACATTACATACACAATATACAATACTTGTTAGCTTCATTGGTCCACCCGGGTTAATCGGGTGGAGATTACTCTTTTACTCGTTACTCCATACATACGCATACATACTCATACTCATACTCATACTCATACATACTTACTTACTCTTACTCTTACTCATGTTAAGTCGTCGGGACCTCCGGCCCTGGGGACTACTCCGTCCCACCTCCGGGATTTACTTGACTCACCAATCCGGGATGCTACCCATTTAAGGGATTTGGGCCGCGGACCAGTTTAAGAGTCAGGAATTGCAGCCAACCTCTTGTGACTCCGCATCCTCACGCGTGGCCAAAGCTATATCGGACTTCTACTCATTCCAGTTTACTCACTTAAGTTAGGAGTTAGATAGTTAGGAATTAGCAGAAGTCATTCATACAAGCCACATACACAAATACATTGCTCAATACCCATTCATACGAAACACAATACAATACTTAAGTACAATACAAGATTCGAATACCATTCATCGTCATTCATATATTTCATGAATTATACAAACTAGTGCTCAAGACAATAAATATCAAGAACAACATAAGTCAAGCACAGGTAAGTGCATTATAGTCCGATTCATGCATTTATCTTATTTAGGTGATCAAATAAGCACACAAATCGGGGTAACCAGATTAGGATACAGGGCATGAAGAAATTATACCTTTTTACCGGAATTTACTTTACCATGTCACCTCACACTCCTCGGGTTGTTCTCGAACCGCTGACAACATTTCAAGTGGTTCTATTAATATTAAGATACTATGGTATGTAAAACTAATACTCCCGTAATTAACCCCATTATCCATTAACTTTAATTAAATTTTAAATTTAATTTTCTTTTTTTACAAAGGCCGACCGACCCACTCTGGGTAGGTCGCCTGGGTGGGTCGGCTGCAGAGAGTACCTAGGTTACAGAATTCGGCCCGACCGACCCAGTCTCGGGTAGGTCGCCTGGGTAGGTCGGCTGCAGAACCCCTTTTAATTATCTACTTTGGACTCCAAATTCACCTCAATTCTCACCCAATATTTTCCTACTCATTTCCACATGTTTCTTACATGTTTAAACACAAATTAAATCCTCTAATTCACCTTAGTTCATCCATCAAATTCATTTTCACTTCTAAATCAACTTACACAATTTTTCTCACTTCTTCTTCAACACATGCAACAGTTTTTGTTTCTCTTTTGCTACAGATTTTTAAACCAACTTCTACCGTCCAATACTTCCTCTACCAATGCCACTCCTAGCATTCTAATTGCATCATCTCACCATCCTACTTCCATCCCATTACCTAGCTCTTCTCCAAATCTGTTTCAAGGTATCAAACTACTCACCTTAAGTCCTCCAAATACACTTAATTCCTCCTAGTTTCTCCAATGTGTTTTAACACTTCTTGCTACAGCTTTTACACTCTTTTATTCACATGCTACTACTACCATTCCATAGTAACTAATCATCTCTACTAACTCCAATCAAAATCTGTTTCAAATACATGTTTTCACCTAGTTTCTAGTTCTTAAGTTCTCTAGTTTCTAGGTAGATTTTGACATAGTCTCCCCTATATTCTTACATTCTCACCACATGTTTTAGTTCCCAAATCATCACTCATTTCACCTGTTTGTAAACAGCATTAATATACCAATTCTCCAACACAATACTACACATCAAACACTCACTAAATCCTGCACATTCACCATTTCCTTCCTTAAGGTTTTAACAAGTTTTCCAATGTCTTTTAAAGCTTCAAAACTGTTTGGTTCTCTTACACATTACACTACTACTCATTACCATTTACAATACACATTTTAAACTACTAAAATCTGTTACAACAACAAACAAAAGTTGCACAAGGATGAGTGTAATTACCTTGTTTTCTTACTAGTTCTTCCTCCCTTCTTCTTCTTCTTTCTTTCCTCTTTCTTTTCCATTCCTCTCTTCCCACCGGTTATGGAGATTCAATTCTCACAAGCTACAGCCCATTCATTATACACATTCTAAATTAAACTAACCCTTAATCAACTTTAAAGCTTTAAGGTAAGTTTTAGGGTTTAGGAATTGACATTACCTTGCAAGTGAGTAGATGAAGTTTAGAATAGCACAAGAGCAATATTTTTACTCCTCCAAGAAGCCAAAAATCGGCTGGAAGCAAGGAAGAAAATCAAGGCTCAACTTGTATTTTCGTTTTGCAAATAAAAGCTAGAAAAGATGGACTTTTGAGACTATTTTTACCTTAGAACAATGTGGAGATGAAGGGGGTCACAATGGTGGTCTTCAAGCTCCAAAATGATCCACACCCATGGAGATGAAGTGTGAGCTTTTCAACTTTTGAAGGGTGGAAAATGAAGCCAAAGAGAAGAGGAGTGCAATGGTGTAATTTTTATGAGATTTGGACAAGGTTTGAACCTTGAACAAGAGGAGAGAAGAGCTTGGTGAAGAGAGCTCTCCAAATCGCCATTACTAGGCTGGAGGAAGAAGAAGGAATCAGATGGGGGGGAGGAAACAAACGTGAGAGGCAAGAGTGTAGGAGAGAGACTTCTATTTTTTTCACTTTATTTACTTTCCACTTTATTCTTTTGTCTTTTAGTGAGTTAGAAAGTAATTAAAAGAGAGGGGGAGAGTGCAGCCGTCCCACACACACCCAACATATGGGTTTCTGATTTTTAATTGCAAATGGGGGAGATACTTTGGTTTTATTACACTTAGCACCCCACAACTTTTAGTTTTTACATTATTCACTCACCGGAACCCGTTTTCCGGAATTTTCTCGTTTAATTAATTTTATTGGTCCTCCACCCTCATTAATGTTTATTAATGACTATTTGGTTGACCAAAATTATTACGAGTCTATTTGACCCGCTTAAAGTTGCGTTTTCCCGGTTTCCTCGAAAAACGCGCTTTAAGGTTCGTTTGTGTTTTTAATCCATTTTAAGGATCCGTTTTCTTCGGGATTTGTTCCCATATATTATTTAGGTCTTATTAAACCTTTAGAATCCATATAATACTCTAACCGAGGTCTCATACCTCCTATGGTTATTTAACGCTTATTTAGCGTTTTCCGCTTTTTAAGCGTTTCTTTATTTCTTTTGGATTTATTTTTCCTTGCTAGTATTAATTAGGTACCATTAGGTCCTTAAATACGTATTAGATTAATTTTAATCCCTATATTTAAGTTCGGGGTATTTCAATCTACCCCCCTTAAGAACTTTGTCCTCAAAGTTGCTCGAGGTTATAGGTTTACAATGCTTACTCATTCTTACGTGTCTAATACCAAAGCCATACGTTCTTTCTCCTTCCTAATCCCAAATCCGTCACTCAAGGTTCCTACATACTATACCATACCATGCCATACTAATGCACCATAATTACTCCAATCCATATTACTACCGACCATCCGGTTCCTCATTACCAATTTATACATACATACAATGCAAGGCTATTCCCAAAGCAATGCAATACACATACAATCCCGCAGGCACTCAGGTCATCTAGACACGGGACTCCTCTATGTCCCGCTGCCCTTGGAATAATACAACATAATATACTACTATCTTCTCCCGTACCAGCTTCCAACAAATACTTAGTCTCCAATCTATGGAAGATCCTTCCCCACGGCTACATAGAAATCCTTCTAAAACATACAACTCCAGATTCCAATTTATTTTCATTACTTCTATCCTATGTGTGATTCTTGTGACCACTTGAGGGGAGCTTCAAGAATCATTCGACCCTGATGTGATCAGCATCAGTGTTGAACTATCTTTCCACCCCAATTTGTGTTCGGTTTCCCTTGATCTGATCAGGATCAAGTTCAACTTCCCACATCAGATTCAACCAAACAAATAATTTAATTGTTTTCATTTTCTATCTTTTTACTCTTCTAGTCGTGATTACGAATTCATACATCTCCAAAGGATGGAATCAGTCCATCGATCGTCCTCACTCTACTTCCCCAAATGCTTTACTCCGTGGTTCAATACCTAAATGCTCACTTCATCGACTGTTACTACTTCCATTCACTACTCTCCTTCATCTCAATTATTCTAGCTAAGGACTACAGTACTTATGAAATTCAGTTGTTCTCAATTCACTTCAATTGACGTACTTACGAATACACTACTCATGGCTACATTCCTCTACTACTCTTAATCCATTCGTACTACTTCCTTAAGGGTTACAATACTTGTGGAGCTCTGTCCACTACTCATTACTCTTCTTTGCTAATACTCTTACACTGGGTTACAAGATGGGTATATTCGCCCTATGGTATTTGCATGTCTAATGCTTAGTTACCACAAATTTCACTATGAATGAATACGTATGTTTATAACATAAGTACCACTCATCGAATCCATTCTCATTTGTGCTATGCACATTATAGTTTTATGTGTTTTATTTATAAAACTTGCATTAAGCGGTTTTCGCTCTACCCCCTTAAAAGGGATTACGCCCATGTAATCTACCGTATGTTATTATTATTAAACTTTGGTTTAATCAGTCTGGGCAAAGTGGAGCGTTTAGCTTCACTACGGTATACTATATACTATGCTCTGGTCAAAGGGTCTCAACCATACCAATGGTTTAGTCTTTGCACCAAGAATTCCTATATGAGTTTATTTAACTCATAATTAATTCGGTTCTAGCCTAACTGGCTTCAAGGCATTAATAGCCATTCTATTACTTACTAGGTATATTGTCTCCTAGCTAGGGCCCACTAGCTTCTGCTGCGCGACCCTGATAGCTTGGGTTACTTACCCTTCGTGTTATCATTAATGTGCTATACATCACCTTTTTATCCGTCCATTATGGGAATATGGTTTACTAGACAAATGCGGTATTCTTTTACCGTGGTTGAACTCAATGAGTTTAAGATTTATAACCAGCTCTCTGGTAATCTACTGCACATGCTATTCGTGCTTCCACGATTATTCGTTAAGTTCCTCCAACTTATTGTCGGGTGAGGTTAAGTCACTACCTAGTTGTAGTGCTTCCTCTGTTGTCAATATACACCAGTTTCTCTGGTTCAGTACAAGTGTTCTTTACTTGTATGACCTTGCATTTTCTATGCGTCGGTCCTAGTGACTTCCTTAAGTCTCCTTTCACCTTTTTATTCCACTGGAATTCACATATTGTGATTGTTAGTGTATTGTACACTCTTCATGTTTGTTGGTGAAAAGAAGGGTTTACTACAGTTTACGTTCTCTATATCCTTAGCCATCCCATTAGATCATTAGCTGCACAGGTGCAATACCAAAACACTCAGTCATACAGAGTGCAGAGGCGTAAACGCTTGACAGTAAGTCACTTATGTGATAGGAAAGAATATTTCTGCCTGTCATCTCGTACTTATACTCTGTGTCATTATCTGCTACTTCCTCATATCGGTCGCTTGTTGCGTACCGTATTCTTACTCATTATACAACATCGTTTTTACTGTTTCTGTTACTGTGATAGTTTCTCTTTACTCATTGCCATTGTCATTGGCACCATTCCCTTATGGTATGAATACTCTAGGGTTTCCAATGTTCGTGTGTATGACGGTTGTCGTAGCATACCACAATATTAATATCTTCCCAATGTGGAGATGTTCTTTCATTTTAGGTTTCATGTGTAGGTTAGCTTACCTCACATTCCATCATCATTTATGATACAACTCACCAAGTATCTTGGTTGACCGAGGATGAAGTGGTTTATCGGGTTACAAGCTCTCTTGAGCGTTGGTCATTCATGGTGTGCAATGTGCACACACATTGATTGCTTTTGAGAACTATTATCTTCCCAGTGCCGAGCATCGGTCATAGGCTCCAGCTGTGTAGTTTTACTTTTGTATGTACATCACCGGGACATCCCAAGAAACTTCAAGGGTTTTCTGGTCCCGTTCTCCAATTGAGAGTATTCTATCACTGATAAATGAAAGTTCTTGTTGAGGGGTTTGTCTCCACTCATAGGTCTAATGACAAGGTTTGCTATGTTGGTGTTTACACAATGGTCCACCACATGTTTGGGTGCATATGGAGTGTGCTTACTCCTTTAAGTCGTAATGGTTTGGAAATCTCATTGCCTTATTCCATCATCCCTTGGCAATATCTATTGCGTAGGCTTTATTGTTATAGTAGATGGAAGCCCTTTTCTAAGGGTTCACATCATCACCGCATTGGTGGTCTTCGGTTAACGAGGGGTACCTTTCCTTGGGTTTCTCGTAGTGTCCAAGTGTGGACTAGGCCAATGTTGGCATTATTACGATTCTTTTGCCTCTGTGTTATTACTGCTACAGTAGGCATGAAAAGTAATTAAACTCCGTCAACTGTATACTAGACTGGTGCTCTAGTGACAGTGACACTGAGGTTGCCACTACTCCAAGCCACTCAGGATGTTGGGTTTGAACTGATGGTCCAGTAGTTGGTTTCTTGTCGTATGAGACAATATCTCTTTCAAGTCTTGTTATCAATGGTGTGGGTTCTACAACCGTTAAGGTTTACATAACATAGTTGGTTGATGGCTTTTAAGCCTTATTGTTGCAAGCTATGCTCTTTGCAAGCTGCTTATACATGTTTCCACTCCCTGTATACCCCATAGGTTGGAAGTATTACTGGGCTCCATGGTAAGTCGTGACATCACGCTTCCGTTCATAGGAGGTCCTTTAGGCAATTTGGTGCTAATCCGTGCCTTCTAGTAGTTAAGGGTATCTCCTGTTAAGTGAAATCCCTTCGGTATTAAACCGAATGTCCGTTCTAGCTCCCGTGCTCTTATCATAACGCTTGTTCGACTATTGTTAACTCAGACACCCTTCATGGATTGCTCTTGAGTGCTGTTAGTTTATGCCATTGCATCCGGCTAATGTTTATGATGTTATCACTATACCGCGTTATAGTATTGTATATAAGCGATTACCTTTGGGTTATAACGTCTCCCGTCGTTGGGTAGACCGTTTATACTTGCTCCTAGTGCTTGAGTCTAGGTTAAATATCCCCTTCGATAATGGATTATATTCAATGGTAATCTTGTGATCGCTCTTGGGAACCCTGTCCCGTTAGTTGAGCCTCGTGGTGTTCACATTAGGCGATTGCCTTACTGTGTTTAGGCTGGGTATACTTTCCAGCTGTCATGTATTTACTTGATGTCCTGAGACATGTCCAATGTCTATGCTTACGAGTCTGTGCTCTTTGCACTTCCTTAGTTCTTATTCCTCATCTTCAGATGGATTCTCTGAGTTCCTTTATACTTGATCGTCTGAGGTGTCCAGCTGTTCTGATTTGAACTCACTCATGATCCGTAGAACGGAGTTGACTACTTCCTGTGTGTTGTACACTACATGTATACATACGTGGGGCACCATGTTGGTATGTTACCACTTACCCAACTATATGTCAGGCCCGCAAGCTCCTTCGGAGTGCGGTTGTCCCACATCCCGTAACTGGGTACACTCGTAGTGTTCGTCACACGCCTAGGTGAAGTATTCTATTGTCAACTCCTCTTGTATCATTCCATGATACTCACCGTAATTCTGTTGGTTTGGTTTTAAAATTCAAGGTTTAAAAGAAAGGTTGTGGTTTTGAAAGAAAATTTTTGGGTTTTAAAAGCAATGGTTCGGTGTTAAAAGAAATCTCTCATGGCATAGCCATGCTTGAGGTCTTGACCAAGTCTAGCTTCTCACTGACTGGTATGTACTAAGTACAGCGGTCGGCCGTTAAGCCTTCCCAAGGTTTTGTACGTCTGGTTGTTCGGATGTGTGATCCTGTGGTTGCTTCATTACGGTCGCCGTACATTACTATGTACTTGTGACGTGTTAGTGTTCTTTTACATGTTCATGTTCTTACTGCACTTGCCGTGGCAAGTGCGTGGTACTGGGTGGTTTTTGAGTAATCCTATACCGATCACGGTATGGTTTCCACTTGCATTTGATAGTCTTGTTGACTCTTCCCTTGTTCTTATTGATCTACCATTGGTATACTCGATCCTTTAGGTAGCTTCTTGGTGGTCTAGACATGGCTGTCATAGATCTGGGTACTTCTCCAATCCTTGGAGATTCCCACTCTATTTGGTTTAGTGTCGTTCCTCGTGGCTCGTTCCCACACATCTGTGGTGGTTACTGAGCCTTCCTTGTTTAGGCACTACTCTCGTAGTCCTATTGGATTATATCTCATGATTGTTCTTGTAGTTGTCTGAGCTATATTGGCCAGGTATTGCAACCTTAATGGCGTTGTAGTTTGGAGTTAACCGCTTCCGACTATGTCCTTAGTCAGCTAGCGTACCGTTGGTGGTATTATTCAAGTATCACTATCCCGAAGACTTGTGTCTCGGGTTCCATTACTGCTCTCCTTTTTCCCGTCGTTGCACGATTAGTGCTCCTTTCCTGCTGTTGGTTGGTTAGCCAGGTTTTGCGACTGCTAAGCACGTCGCCCCATGTTGTTGCATGTTGTAGTCTCCTTATGGTTGGAGTTCTCATTCTTCCGCCATTAAGTGCGGGTATTGTTGTTCAACCGGGATCCATCTCCGGGACTTCCAATTCCTGGAATCTACCATATGTCGGTTCTTGTTACTGTGTGATTGCTTCATAACTGCCAGATCGGGTTTTTTTTTTCCGAGTATGAGAAGACTTTTCTTCTCTCTGGCGTCCTTCCCCAAGTTATACAATGGGGTTTACGGTGGGCGGGACTGGTATTGTAGGTATCCCGTACTCACCGGTGGTTCCTAACTAGCATATCTCTAATGCTAACACTCAGCCCTTAGCCCTAAGCTTCTAATTCCTAACTCGGTATTTCCTAAACTCGGTGTTTCCAGTCATCAGAGCGAAGTATCGCTCTGATACCACTTTTTGTAACACCCCTACTATTAATGCTGTGCTTACCGTCTAATCTCCTTACACATCAGATACACGCAGCGGATACATACTTACATACAGTGGGTGATACAATGCCGTTAGTCACCCACGTGACTAACAAGGCTACTTCTTCTACATACAGCATCGGTCTGATGGACCGGAATCCCGAGTGTTACATACCTACCATACACACTCCGTATACCAATAAATGCTACAATCTTCCATTCGATACAATACTTTAAATACAATACAATATAATCCACATACCGAGTTTACTAAGATCCTTATACAAGTATACTACCTCTTCCAAGTTCATGCGTACTCACTAAGAGACTACTTACTACCCGTTCCTCACAAGCTACTTGCTTCTAAATACAAGGGTGTGCCTCCGGTCTCTTACCTTGACCACATCCGCTTCGGTACCTGCACACTAAAAACGTTCCCCCTAGGGGGTCAGCTTTCGCTGTGCATGATGACCGCATACCCCGCGTACTAGTGAGGGTACGCCGACCACTTGGTCGAATACATGCAGTTCATTTTCATACAAACATACATGCATACATGCTCTTATACACAATCTTACAATACATTACGCAAGACATACACACATACATACACTTCATTACATACAAGAAGTACAACATAAACCATCCAATACATACTTACCTTTTTCCGAATTACACATACACATTACATACACAATATACAATACTTGTTAGCTTCATTGGTCCACCCGGGTTAATCGGGTGGAGATTACTCTTTTACTCGTTACTCTATACATACGCATACATACTCATACTCATACTCATACATACTTACTTACTCTTACTCTTAATCATGTTAAGTCGTCGGGACCTCCGGCCCTGGGGACTACTCCGTCCCACCTCGGGATTTACTTGACTCACCAATCCGGGATGCTACCCATTTAAGGGATTTGGGTCGCGGACCAGTTTAAGAGTCAGGAATTGCAGCCAACCTCTTGTGACTCCGCATCCTCACGCGTGGCCGAAGCTATATCGGACTTCTACTCATTCCAGTTTACTCACTTAAGTTAGGAGTTAGGTAGTTAGGAATTAGCAGAAGTCATTCATACAAGCCACATACACAAATACATTGCTCAATACCCATTCATACGAAACGCAATACAATACTTAAGTACAATACAAGATTCGAATACCATTCATCGTCATTCATATATTTCATGAATTATACAAACTAGTGCTCAAGACAATAAATATTAAGAACAACATAAGTCAAGCACAGGTAAGTGCAATATAGTCCGATTCATGCATTTATCTTATTTAGGTGATCAAATAAGCACACAAATCGGGGTAACCAGATTAGGATACAGGGCATGAAGAAATCATACCTTTTTACCGGAATTTACTTTACCATGTCACCTCACACTCCTCGGGTTGTTCTCGAACCACTGACAACATTCAAGTGGTTCTATTAATATTAAGATACTATGGTATGTAAAACTAATACTCCCGTAATTAACCCCGTTATCCATTAACTTTAGTTTTACTCAAGTGTGCTTAACTTTCTTACCTTCATTACTTTAGTACTAACGCCTTACTCATGCATATATATATGTATGTATATATATATATATATATAGTATATATATATATATATATATATATATATATATATATATATATATATATCTATATATATATATGTATATGTATTTATATATATATATCATCTAATTAAATTTTAATTTTAATTTTTTTTTTACAAAGCCGACCGACCCACTCTGGGTAGGTCGCCTGGGTGGGTCGGCTGCAGAGAGTACCCAGGTTACAGAATTCGGCCCGACCGACCCAGTCTCGGGTAGGTCGCCTGGGTAGGTCGGCTGCAGAACCCCCCTTTTAATTATCTACTTTGGACTCCAAATTCACCTCAATTCTCACCCAATATTTTCCTACTCATTTCCACATGTTTCTTACATGTTTAAACACAAATTAAATCCTCTAATTCACCTTAGTTCATCCATCAAATTCATTTTCACTTCTAAATCAACTTACACAATTTTTCTCACTTCTTCTTCAACACATGCAACAGTTTTTGTTTCTCTTTTGCTACAGATTTTAAACCAACTTCTACCGTCCAATACTTCCTCTACCAATGCCACTCCTAGCATTCTAATTGCATCATCTCACCATCCTACTTCCATCCCATTACCTAGCTCTTCTCCAAATCTGTTTCAAGGTATCAAACTACTCACCTTAAGTCCTCCAAATACACTTAATTCCTCCTAGTTTCTCCAATGTGTTTTAACAATTCTTGCTCTACAGCTTTTACACTCTTTTATTCACATGCTACTACTACCCATTCCATAGTAACTAATCATCTCTACTAACTCCAATCAAAATCTGTTTCAAATACATGTTTTCATCTAGTTTCTAGTTCTTAAGTTCTCTAGTTTCTAGGTAGATTTTGACATAGTCTCCCCTATATTCTTACATTCTCACCACATGTTTTAGTTCCCAAATCATCACTCATTTCACCTGTTTGTAAACAGCATTAATATACCAATTCTCCAACACAATACTACACATCAAACACTCACTAAATCCTGCACATTCACCATTTCCTTCCTTAAGGTTTTAACAAGTTTTCCAATGTCTTTTAAAGCTTCAAAACTGTTTGGTTCTCTTACACATTACACTACTACTCATTACCATTTACAATACACATTTTAAACTACTAAAATCTGTTACAACAACAAACAAAAGTTGCACAAGGATGAGTGTAATTACCTTGTTTTCTTACTAGTTCTTCCTCCCTTCTTCTTTCTTCTTTCTTTCCTCTTTCTTTTCCATTCCTCTCTTCCCACCGGTTATGGAGATTCAATTCTCACAAGCTACAGCCCATTCATTATACACATTCTAAATTAAACTAACCCTTAATCAACTTTAAAGCTTTAAGGTAAGTTTTAGGGTTTAGGAATTGACATTACCTTGCAAGTGAGTAGATGAAGTTTAGAATAGCACAAGAGCAATATTTTTACTCCTCCAAGAAGCCAAAAATCGGCTGGAAGCAAGGAAGAAAATCAAGGCTCAACTTGTATTTTCGTTTTGCAAATAAAAGCTAGAAAAAGATGGACTTTTGAGACTATTTTTACCTTAGAACAATGTGGAGATGAAGGGGGTCACAATGGTGGTCTTCAAGCTCCAAAATGATCCACACCCATGGAGATGAAGTGTGAGCTTTTCAACTTTTGAAGGGTGGAAAATGAAGCCAAAGAGAAGAGGAGTGCAATGGTGTAATTTTTATGAGATTTGGACAAGGTTTGAACCTTGAACAAGAGGAGAGAAGAGCTTGGTGAAGAGAGCTCTCCAAATCGCCATTACTAGGCTGGAGGAAGAAGAAGGAATCAGATGGGGGGGGGGAGGAAACAAACGTGAGAGGCAAGAGTGTAGGAGAGAGACTTCTATTTTTTTCACTTTATTTACTTTCCACTTTATTCTTTTGTCTTTTAGTGAGTTAGAAAGTAATTAAAAGAGAGGGGGAGAGTGCAGCCGTCCCACACACACCCAACATATGGGTTTCTGATTTTTAATTGCAAATGGGGGAGATACTTTGGTTTTATTACACTTAGCACCCCACAACTTTTAGTTTTTACATTATTCACTCACCGGAACCCGTTTTCTGGAATTTTCTCGTTTAATTAATTTTATTGGTCCTCCACCCTCATTAATGTTTATTAATGACTATTTGGTTGACCAAAATTATTACGAGTCTATTTGACCCGCTTAAAGTTGCGTTTTCCCGGTTTCCTCGAAAAATGCGCTTTAAGGTTCGTTTGTGTTTTTAATCCATTTTAAGGATCCGTTTTCTTCGGGATTTGTTCCCATATATTATTTAGGTCTTATTAAACCTTTAGAATCCATATAATACTCTAACCGAGGTCTCATACCTCCTATGGTTATTTAACGCTTATTTAGCGTTTTCCGCTTTTTAAGCGTTTCTTTATTTCTTTTGGATTTATTTTTCCTTGCTAGTATTAATTAGGTACCATTAGGTCCTTAAATACGTATTAGATTAATTTTAATCCCTATATTTAAGTTCGGGGTATTTCACTCCATGCATCATAGAATTGAAAGTTATGATTTATTACTAAAATCACTCAATAAAAACATCTCTCAATTGAGTTTATAATAATCCAAACATCTATCAAGCGGAACAACAAACTAATGTATATGCATCAGAGAACTGAAATATATACAAATATATAAATTCCTTGGAGAAGTCCTAGAATTCAAACTCCATGCATCATAAAATTGAAAGTTATGATTCATTACTAAAATCACTCAATCAAACATCTATCAATTGACTTTCTAATAATCCAAACATCTACCAAGCAGAACAAACCTAATGTCTATGCATCAAAGAACAAAAATATATCAAAATATAGAAATTCCTTAGAGAAGTCCTAGAATTAAAACTCAATGCATTATAGAATTGAAAGTTATGATTCATTACTAAAATCACTCAACTATATGACAAAATATTGGAAATACAAAATGCCAAAACTCCTGATAATTAAATCACGAGTTTAGCTCATTCGTGTCAAATTAAATCATGTCCTAGTCAACGCGTGACAAATAAAATCACGAGTTGAGCTAGTTTGTGATTTAATTTGACACGAATTATTTTGTGTATGTATGTATGTATTATGTGTGTGTAAATGTGTGTGTAAATGAGTGTGTAAATGTGTGTGTAAATTGCATCAGATTTAAAGAAGGGAAGACATGCATGTACATTATTACACAACTAATTTACACAGGTTTTGCCATGCCATGCCAGCCCATTAGATTCCTTAAAGGACTGCATAAGGTACGAAATGACATTTTAATTTTGTGGGGAATACAAGTATATAGTTTCTTACATGGTTATTTTGCTTCAACATCACATGTAAGGACACAGTCACTATTAGACATGATCACATACAATCACCATGTTTTAAGCATTCTTACACAGTAACCCATACAGATTCCTTGTAGGACTATACAAGGTACAAAATGACATTACATAATTTTATGGGGAATGCAAAGATGTAGCTTCTTACATTGCTATTTAGCTTCGACATCACCTTTAAGGACACAATCACTATTAGACATAAGCTACCATGTGGAGCTTGTGTTTTCTCTATAAAAGGAGTAGAGTTGCTACTAATAATTCACTATTCATATTCCACACCACCAACACCAACTCCTTCAAATTCACAACCCATTCACATTATCATGAGTCACTCATCAAATTCTGGAAACACTTCTAATATCATAATGGAGCATGAATCCCTTTCCGATACAGAAGAGAGTGATGTTTCAATGATGGATAATGAATCATTCCACAACCAGGAACTCCACAACCAAGAAAAATATGTTGGAAGTAATGAATGGGTGGGGGTGTATGATAGTTCAATACTGTGGGAAGTAGAATCACTCCTAGATTCATATGAAGACAATAGTGATTTTTCAATGGAGTTCGTTGCAAGCAATGAAGTGCATGATATTTCCATATTATGGAAACTCGAATCATTCTCCGATTCATATGAAGGCGAGAGTGATGAGTCAGTTGGTAGTAATGATGTTTGATAATGTCAATTATGTTTTTTCCCTAAAGATGTCATCAAATGTCATCTTATAATATGTTATGTAACTTAGTGGTGATTTAAGATGTTCAATAAAAGTTGTTTCAAATGTCCATTTGTATTATTCAATGAAAAAATCGCCATAATACATTCCGACGAAAAGTTTGGATAGAAAAAAAAATGTACTACATGTTAGTAAAAAAGAAATGACTGTAAAAACACTTTCATAAATGTTTTTTTTTTAACAAAAACGGGTGACCTAACACATTGCAATGTATTCCGATAGTTTGACAAAAAAAATTGTATTGCACTTAGTAAAATCACTGTT
Source organism: Limonium bicolor (assembly GCA_023374045.1). NCBI lineage: Eukaryota > Viridiplantae > Streptophyta > Magnoliopsida > Caryophyllales > Plumbaginaceae > Limonium > Limonium bicolor. Next base: position 171,990,479 of record CM041778.1, on the reverse strand, counting down.
CATCAAGTATAAACTTTTTTAATTAAATCACAAGTGAATGCCACTTTATGAAAAAAAGCTACACCCATACTTTGTTACATTTTTTACAACCTTAAAATAATTTTAAAAAAGTTTTGTACTACAGTGATTAGTAATTTTGTACTATGAATAGCAACCCTTTAAAGAATTGAAAGTAGCTTCTTTTAATTTCTCTAGTCATAATTTCTCTGAGGTTTGATCAACAATCACCGGCGGTGGGTGTCTTTCTTATGACCACCAAAAAACACCGGCTACCACCGACGTCTACTTCTAAGCTCTACCGCGCCTGAAACCAGTGGAAAGTAGTGAAGATTATACCGAGGTACATTCTATTTTCAGCGTCTAAAATCCATGGTTGTCATTCTATTTTGGGAAAATTCACGAGATACCCCTGTTTTCTTTTGTAATTCACAATATACCCCTGTGATTTTCGTAATTCAACTTTAAACATGCTTAAATGTTGTCCAAAATTGATAAAACTTTACATGGACGATGCTAAAGTGTTATATTTTGGTCCAATATCAAATTTGAAGTTTTTTAAGCTCACATGTGACCTGTGGGACCCACCATCACATGTGAACTTAAAAACTTCATATTTGATATTGGACCAAAATATCACTTTAGCATCGTCATGTAAAGTTTCATCAATTTTTGGCACAACATTTAAGCATATTTAAAGTTGAATTATGAAATCACAGGGTATATTGTGAATCGAAAGAAACAGGAGTATCTCGTGAATTTTCCCTTCTATTTTCATCTGGACTTTTTTGCTTGAAATAATGAATAATTTGTGATAATACTGATTTTGTGTAGATATGCTTGGTTCCGACATTTTGGATGAATGCAGGCGTTGATTGTTAGTATGTTTGTGAAGTAAATGTTCAACTAACATGAACACCCTTAAGTTAGAGCGCATTCTACTGTTGTGATCTAAATATCATTGTCGATAGTACTAGAATGAGGCTCGAGTGTCTTGCTGCTCTTTTAACTCTCTTAAATTTTCAATAGGAAAGCTCTCTTATTTATTGTACTACTATGGTTTTATTTGTTTGCAAATGTAAGTTTGTATTTAGTAATCTTACTAAAACTAGACTGTAGGTAGTTCAATATATGCATAAAGGTGTCAAACATGACCGAAAAGAACCGGAACCGGTGGACCGAAACGGAACCGTTCAAAATCGAACCATATGCAAATTGAATCTAATATTTCTTTGTAGATTGGGATTGAACCGAATGGGAACTGTACCAGAACCGAAACCACCTTGGAATCAGTTGGAAACGGTCAAAAATCAGAACCGTACGTTAAGTGTAAGGATAAATACGAAGAACTGGAGGAACCTTTAGAATTGGTCGAAACAACAGTTAATTTCTGCCTCCCCATATGAAAGTTTAAAAAAACATCAAAAAGTTTGAAATTTTAAAAAGATCCAAGTAAATTTCAATTTGGAACCAGAACCGGTAAAGAACCGACCGGAATCAGTTTTTTGAGTGAATTTGTAACGAATATAGCCTTTGGAATCGGAACTGACCCGGAACCGCCGCTGACCGTTCCGAATCCAAATACATATGTTCCAAAACCAGAACCCGTCGAAACGGGAACCGTGGCTAGCTTTAATAGGCACTTACTTCTCTGCAAGAAAAATGATGTTATTTCCAAGGAAAGACACCAAGTGTTCTAGATAAAGGGGTTACTTCAAAGGACAAAAACCAAGTGTTCCACATACTAAGTTTCCTTCATGTTCACAATATTCTGAACTGTAGGAGCTGAACTGATAGAAGCTAGCATGTTAGATTGATTATCATCTAGCCAAGTTAGCTTTTGTCTTTTTGATGCTTTATTTGGGCTTTTATCCTCTGTACCCTCCATGTGCTAGTGTACTTAACATTTTAGGCCTAGATTGCATGTGACATGTGCGGACCTCCTGAAGGTTGATGTGCTGAACTATTGAAGAAAGTTCTTCTCGGGTCCACAGGCACTGGACATGAGGATATTCCTATCAACCAAAAAAATCATATCATCTTATGAATGTTTGACTATGTTTACTTAGATTATAGAGCTTGGCTTGCTGCTTAACTAGTTTCCTATGTTTTATGTATATGAGGTCATGATCCTATAATTTTTTTTTTTCAAATTGTTCTAGCAATGTAGTGAATCTAAATTATATGTTTATAACCAACTGCAACAATGCTTAGAACTGATCTATATGTGCAAGACCTGCAGTACCAACCAATTTTTTTCCTTTCTAAACTGTTGTAGCATCGTATAATTTTCTTCCAAACTGCTGCAGCAATGTTGTGAAACTGAATTATTTGTGTATAATCTGCAGTAGCAATCATTATTTCCTTCTAAACTGCTGTATCACTTGTTTAACCTGTGCAATAAGTGACATCTTTATTGCGTGTATTTTAGCAAGTGTATGTAAATGACATATTTGGATAGCCGCTGGTGGTTTTTTTATTGAAAGCGTTGTTTAAGAGGTTTTGGTACTGTTGCAGCAGTTTTTTTAAGCTGAAGTGTGTCGTGAAGGGCTCCTATAGTGTGTTTGTTCTGTTGTAGTGTTAAGCAGTTTTTTAGACGGGCTGTAACTTCTGCATTGTGATAGATGTAATTTTTTTTATTGGTAACCGCAGTAGGTGAGTTTTGAATTATAACTTTTGGTTTAAGGTATCTCTCCACTCCTTTCATTAGTAGATAGATGTAATTGACCATGAGTAACTTCAGTTTTGAACCCGACTTGTAACTTCAACATTGGATCTTCTGCGTTGTAACTTCAGTTCAATGAGTAAGCATGATTTCCACTTCAGCATTGTAAATTCAGTGACCGTTGGAATTGAGACAAGAGGAATGAGACATAGATGGTAGAGCTTGTGGGCTGATGTATAGTTTTGATGGCATTCATCTTTTCTCATTATTTTTTTATAAAATTATTCATCGTTTCTCATTATAAATTGGAAAGAAAAGTGATCTCATTATACAATAGAATGGTAGAGCATTGTGGGCTGATGTACAGTTTTGATGGCATTCATCTTTTCTCATTATAAATTGGAAAGAAAAGTGATGTTGCAAATGTACAAATACGAGAAAGATGAGACATTTGAATGTTATTCTCTAGTTTGTGAGTATTTATATTGTAAAGACAATAAGCGTTATTAGTGGTGGAAAAATTGGTTTTATAAGACGGTTATCTAATGAACTGTGTTATAAAGTATGTTTATCACAAAACAAGTTTCCCCGCCTCTAATACTACTTTTATAATACAGTTCAAAATATAACCGTGTTATAAAACCCGTTCTCCTGTTTTTGCTTAAATCAATGCGTTTTATATATAACACGGTTATAAAATACTAATTATATACGAGTGTAACATACAACGTCCCTCAAAACATTGTTCTAAAACAAATTTTAATCGTGTTATAAAATGTTTTTTTTCTACTAAGGGCATCCACAATGGTGGTGAGTGTCTTACCATATTTCTAGGTGCCACATCAACAATATATTATTTTATTTATTAAGAAACTCTCATCTCTACAATATGAGAGTTCCTTAGCATTCTCTCTCCAGACCAACTATAATTACTTTAGCTACTATTAAGAGTTTTTATTTTTTTTAATTATTGTTGCAGTGTTGTAGCCAGTAAAATTGATTCGTAGAGCGTTCCTTAAATAAGGAACGATGAGAGAGAAATTAGAGGGAATCCACACCATTGTAATAGTTTTTTTAAGTTTCTTAATGACATATAGGGTACATTCGCTGGGCCCAAGAAACTAGTCTACCTACTCTCACCTAGACAAGTCAACATTGGTCTGGCCCAAAAAACCCTTGCACGTCTGTTTCGAAAAGAAATTCGGGCAAACCCAAATAAAGAGTCAGACCTGAACAAAAAAAAACCAGACCGGATTCTAACACATTTTAAACCCACAGAACCCAACCCAATTTTATAAATATATAATATAATATCTATAAAATATATAATATTAATTTAATGTATAATATATGTAAAATTTTTATTTAAATTATATAATATATATATATATTTATTTGAATTTAATAATTATATTTGAAAATTTCAAAACTAGGATGGAAGACCAGATATGGGCAAAGGTAAAAAAATTCTGAACCTAGGCCAATCCGGTTTGAAAAATATAAAAACCATACTTAGACACTCTATTCAAGTTTAACGGGCTTAAAAAGATTTACGGTCTGGTTCAAACTCGGTCAATCTGCCATAATCATTAGCTCTACCCTCAACGGCCCACCCTATGCTAGCATACATTACTGATATTCGATAGGATTTTTAATGTCACTAATATTTTGTTAACTTGGTTCAAACTCATCTAGCTATTTTCTTTTCTTTCTTTTTTTAAAACCACGGTGAATTGTTGATAAAACCTTACATTTTTCTTCAAGAGAAAGAAAGCTTAACTACATTCACTGAACCAAAGAAACTAGTCTACCTACTCTCACCTAGACTGAACAACATTGGTCCGACCCAATGGTTCAGTCCAAAACAAAACCCGACATGTCCAGTTTGAAAATTATTTCAAGAAATCTTAACAAAAATTCTAGCTCGAGAAAAATCGAATCACTCTATAACAAATTCAGGACCCATAGATATCAGGCCCAACCAGAATTTATAAATAATATATTTAATATAATATCTATATAATACATATGAATATCTATCTAATTTATATCTATGAATACAAAATTTAATTTCAATTATTATTATTTTTATAATTATATCAAAAAAGTTATGAAAATGGGCCGGACGGGCCCGAAGGTAGAAAAAAATCCAAGTCTAGCCCGATCCGGTTCAAAAAATTAAAAAATCAAACTTGAACACTCTACTATAGCTTAGTGGGTTTGAAAATATTTTCGGCTCTGCTCAAACCCGGTCAACCCACCTAAATCATCGGTTGTATCATCACCTTACACTTCATACATTACTGATATTCATTAAGATTTTAATGTCGCTAATATTTCATTAACTTCGTTAAAACTCACTACATCTAGCTTCTCCCTTTGGCGGGAGCTTTGAGCCTCTATCCCTCTACCTTCTCCTTTGCCTCAAAAAAGTGCCATTGCTTTCCTTTACTGCTTGCCTCATGTCTCTCCTCTTTTCCACACATTCTTGTTGTCCAGTCCTCTACATTTTTTGGTACCTGCAATCATCATTACAATGGCGGCTCCTTAGGAATGAGGCTCCTACTAATGATCTCTCACATGTGGGAGTAGGTTTGACCCACAACTTTCCGCTTCTTCTCCTTTTCTTGTTGCTTATATCGTGTCTTTTGTTTCGATTCATCTTATTTGTCTTCTTCCTTTCTTCTTTGTATTTCTTTGTTTCTCTATAATGGCCACTACCCCTTGTAGGAGTCGGCGATGGATCTTTCCACATGTTGTGCAGACCTCTCTAACAAAAGAGAAAGGAGAGGCAGTGAATATGCATGAGCTTGAGGATCATGCCCTCTCACTTCCGTTTAATAGACTTCTCTACAAATCCTTCGCATCCAAGAACACTAACCTTTCGGGCCTTAGAAATTTCTCAGGGCCGAGCATGGCAACAAGAAGTTGAGTTCAAAATTCATATCACAAGCAAGGATCTCTATCTTATTTAGTTCAAGAAAGTGGAGATTAGGCATGCAGTCCTTTAGCCAGGGGCTTGGTGCTTTGATGATGTGTTACCGGCCTTCCAAATAATCGACAAGCACAAGGTGTCACGCGACCATGACTTTAGCTGGATCCCCAGTTGGGTAACAGTCTATAATGTCCCTTCCCTTTTCCACCATACAGACTTTGCTAGAAAGTTAGGGAATAGATTTGGCTGTTTTCTGGACTATAGGGAGGACGACGATCAAATTGGTGAAGAGTTCATGCATATGAAAGTCCTTCTTGATATAATGAAGCCGGTCATGAACTATGTTACCATATCTATCGAGGGAGTAGACTCTATTCTTTGGCTTACTTGTGAGCAGATGCCATCGATGTGCTTCCGATGTGACTTATTTACTCACGCAACAAAGGATTGCTCCGATCAAACAAGCTTTGAAGGGAGAATCTACCTACAGTCCCTGGTTGAGGGCGACAAGCTACCATTTTGGATAGTAGAAGCTGTGGAGGGTGATTTTTCGGTATGAGGGGGGTCTATCTAAATATGGTCTGACTGAGAAGCCCAGACCCTAGAAAATGTCATTCTGTGGAGGGTGAAAACCCGTTATTCATGGCAGCCCTCAAATACCTATTAAGTCGTCCGTCTTTCCCAGAAAGCATAAGGGGAATGCTAGTGCGCACTACACCCCTCTCTCAATGGGCTCCACGCGGACTTATGCCTCTATAAGGCGGAATTGACTAGAGTCGCCACCTAGTTTGACCTAAGGAACTAGGAAGGGAGAAGAAGGGTTCTAAGAACCGTTGATTGACTCTGATGATTTATTGCCTATGGATAAGACTTATCTGATCATTCCAAAGATTCTATTGTGGGTTCGCACTGGGTTACACCCCTTAGAAGTGGCAACGACCACGACTTCGGATTGGTGCCCGAGGAAACCTCGGTCTCCAATTGTCGGGATGCCTTCTTTCAAAACCTTTTTAGAGAGATTCAATTAAAGCCAAAAGATCGGGCTGAGAGAGGAGTGGGGAAAGGATGAGCTCGAAGAGTTAAGAACAGCTGGTCTCGGAGTTGGTTTGGTTGAAGCGTTGAGAGGTTTTGATTATCTCGAGAGGCTTGAGGTTGTTTTGGACTTCACGGGGATTAAGAGATGATGGGAGTTTTGAGGAATAATTGGTCATTTTTGGTGGAGTTAAGGGGTTTCGGATTACCTGGTGGAATTGAGTTGTTTGTGTTTGTGAAGTTCGGATCTTGAAATGGTCGGGTTTTGAAGTGTTTTGGGAAGTTGAAAGTATTCGAAGAGAAACTCGGGTTTTCAAAACGATCGAGTATGGAAGAGGATGCTTGGTTTGCAAGTATTCGGGTTTTGAAGATGTTTTAGGTTTCCGAGAGTCTTCAAGAATTGGAGGTCCTATGTGACTTAGAGTTAGTCCAGAGGAGGAGTGAGAAGTGTTTATGGGTCCTAGAGCTCTAATGGAAATGTTGGATTAGGTTATTCAGAATTGTCTCTCTTAAAGTTTTTAAAACCGAAAACCATTTTTGTTGTAAAAGGGCGGATAATCCCAAGGGATTACCCTATGTACCCCCTCGAACACGACACTTAACTAATGGTAAGTGCCGAGGTTCGAAAGATGGGGCAATGAATTTATGTCGAAAAATAGGACTCAGAGAGAAACACCATGAATGAGGTGTTCTCGGTCGAATCCTAATAACGTCTCTAACTCCTGGTTTTTAAAACGTTAAAAACCGAAAACATTGAAATCGAATAGAAGGGAGTTTGACGATTCTAAAATCCCGGCTGCAACTAGGAAGGTCGTTACTTCCCTAGCACCCCGCCTTGTAAAAATCTAGGCTGCTATTAGGGGAGGTTTGTCACCCTAATGCCCCGCCTAAAGAGATCCAGACTGCGACAAGGGAGGTTATGACCCCAGTGCCCCGCCTCGGATTTTTATTTTTGGGAAGGAAGACAAGTGATGTCCTAACCATGGAGGAAATGTTTTGAAGGGGTTAGGCATTTCTTGCTCCCCGAAAACAATTCATTTGGATTTGAAAACTAAGTTAGAAAGTTTTGAAAGTTGTTCGGAATTCTCGATGAAGAAACACTGATTTTGAGAAAGGTTTTTAGGAGAAAACTTTTTGTATATGTGAGAAAAACTTTCTGCAATGGAGAAGAGTTTTCTGTGATGTGAGAAGAGTTTTTCCTTTTTAAATTCCACAAAATGGTTTCTTTGAAATCTTTGATGAGACTTTAATAAAAAGATTGTTTTGAAATTCTTTTTGGGTTTTTAGATTTTGAAAGGAATTTACAAGTGAAAGTGGATTGGAAGGAATCGGGTTTGAATAGGGTGCTGGAGTTGACTTGACTTGGTTTTGGTTTGTATTGGAAGACGAGTCAACGTTCGGGTTTGACTTGATTTGATTTTCTGGTCAAGGTCAAGGCTTGGTCAAGGTCAAAGCTTTGGTCAAGGTCAAAGCTTGGTCAAGGTTTGGTCAAGGTCAAAGCTTGGTCAAGGTCAAAGCTTTGGTCAAGGTCAAAGCTTGGTCAAGGTTTGGTCAAAGTCAAAGCTTGGTCAAGTTTGGTCAAGGTCAAAGCTTGGTCAAGGCTTGGTCAAGGTCAAAGCTTGGTCAAGGCTTGGTCAAGGTCAAAGCTTGGTCAAGGTCAAAGCTTGGTCAAGATCAAGGTTTTCCGGTCAAAGTCAAGGTTTTTTTGGTCAAATTCAAGGTTTGACATTTGTGGGCTAATAGACCGAGTGGAATGTTGGGTTGGGCCGAGATTGGGCCGATCTTTGGAATTGGGCCGGGTGGAGTTTTGGACCGGATGGAGTTTTGGGCCGGACGGGCTTTGGTTTGGTGATGGCCGATGGGCCTTGGGTTTGGTGATGGGCCGAAATTTGGGCGGAAGGGAGTGTAGGGCCCGGGCTGAGGTTGGGCCAAACTTTGAAATTGGGCCGGGTGGAGTTTTGGACCGGATAGAGTTTTTGGGCCGGACGGGCTTTGGTTTGGTGATGGGCCGATGGGCCTTGGGTTTGGTGATGGGCCGAAATTTGGGCGGAAGGGAGTGTAGGGCCCGGGCTGAGGTTGGGCCAAACTTTGAAATTGGGCCGGACTTGGGCTTCAGGCCGATTTGTGCTGGGCTGAGTTTTGGGGTGGGCCAAGTTTAGAAGATGGGTTCAAAACAAATCGAGATTTCTTTGGAAATAAAATATAAATTCAAAACGAGAGACAATTCAATTTCTTTGGAGGAGTTGAAAGATTGGAGGGATTTGGGATGAGAAACCTTAAACTATAAGCATTATTCTGAAATCTTTTCTTTTCCATTTTTTTTGGGTAAAGTCTTTTAGTGAAATTAAGGGTGGTTTGGGATAGGCTTTAGAAGTTTGGAAGATATTATTCCCCACCAAGCAAATAGAAATGAGCTAGTTGTGGGGTATCTTCAAAGGCTTAAAAGACATTCAAAATTTTGGATGGTATTGCTTCCCCACCAAGCAAATAGAAATGAGCTAGTTGTGGGGTACCTTCCAAAACTTTGATCAAATGATAAAAGGGGTAACCTAGGGGCCATCTAGGGTTTACATAATAAACATATGCGCAGAGAAACGAATTAAAAGATTGCAATAAACTGAAACACACCCAGCATATATACATGTAGTAACAAGAGAGAATATAATTAGAGAGGAAACCGCATGATAGATAACAAGTTAAAGGCAACCAGGAAACAAACTGAATCTCAACAGAATTGATCCTGTCTCTTTTTTTTTAGTATTGTTTAAAACCAGGTGAATATCCTAAGCTAAAACCCAACCGAATGAGAAATAACCTTAAGCTAACTTATCAAATCAGTTTATCATTTAATCGCCTTTCATTCGTCTTTATCAATTGAATCATCAAAGTAATACAGAAGCCAACAGAACTGTTCCTATGTCGTCCCAGTTCGGTACAAAACATAACCAGAGAAGGAAATAAAAATGCAAGGACAAAGTGTAGCAGAAAGCTAAGATTGAGAGGCTAAACGCCAATTTCCAAAATCATTCATTCAAAATCTACCATTGGTTCCTAACGTCTCATTTGAACAGATTATAACATGCTAATTAACCAGTTTCCTTTCTACACTCTATAAACCGATGCAGCTAGCGTAGCATGTTGGAGTTTGCTCTTCTGACTTATAAGACAAATAAACTGAGAGTTTTAATCCTATGATTTCTAACGCATCCTATGACACACCTATATGAGCACGAGCATGTTATAGGGGTTAAACACAAAGACATGCGTTCCAAGAAGCAAGGCCAAATGAACCCAACAATAAACAGAGATATGAACCGACATACCAGAGATCCAAAACAAGCATGCAAACTAGGCAGTGATGTTCGCAAGGGAGTAAGATGTAAATACAAGAGTTCGAAATCAATACCGAGCGTAGGGCATACATAGATTCCTGCGGATATCTCAAAAACAAAGCACACCAAAGACTCGAATGAAGTGTTAGTCCAACAGATGAACAAAGCGAGGGGAGACAGATCCGATGTCAACGAGTTATACTTTCTTCCAAACACACATTTCCAAAAGCGGGGTGTTTAGAACAAGAGGAAATTTCCATAACTGGACAAAATCGAAACTGGAAGGTGACCAGTTCATTCGTCTTTCCGACCCGAATACAGTAACACAAAGGTACTCAGAACCGATGACTGGAATAAGGGACCAGTCTGTCTCAGAACAAAAGAAAACGAGAATATGCAGGATCCTCATTACCGAAGCCGACAGTGGACAATATTCAACTCAACAAAACCCCAAGGATATGGGTTTATCGAAGATCAGACGGAGATATCCAGTACAACCGGAACTCAAACTCGTAATCAGGTTTGCCGTGTTCGTGGACTTCAAGGTCCATACCAGGCCATGTGCGATTGCAGCTCATAAAAAAAAGTACAGAGGAAGGCTAAATAGGTACACACTTATAAATCAACGCCAAAAGGAAGCCATGCATACGCCCGAGGGCGAGATACCGGAGGTCAAAAAAAGAGAAAAAAAAGCGAGTCCAGTAACAACAAGAAATTACCCCCTTGCGACCAGAAACTCTCGAAACGGAGATTCGAGGTCCCGGTTCTGGGTTCAATGAAATTAAACGGTTGAAAGAGTAAAATGATTGGGTAGCGGCATAACAAAAAACGAGGTTGAGCGCGAAAGAAACCTTAGCGAGGAACGAGCCAAACAAAAACCGGTATCACTTACTCTGTAGAATCAAAGTGGTTGTCCAAACTGGAACAATGTGGGCGACGGCTTCGGGTTATGAAAAGAACAAAGAAACTGTGAGTTTTACGGTTGACGATGGGGATTCTTAGTGGAGTCGAAGAATCGGGGCGATCAGTGAGAAAAATTTTGGAACTGTTGCGGGGTTAAACGTTGATATCGGTGGTTGAGGTGGTTTCCGATGAGGATGAGACGAGCGGCGTTCGTCAGGTGTATTATGGCACAAATGGAGGAGTTTATGGTGGTAGTCGGAGATCTTTGAGAGCAGATGAAGAACGAGGAAGAAAAGCCGATTCGCTTCTCGGGATTTCAAAACAACCAGGATAAAGAGAATGTTCCAGAGCCCGAAAAAAATCCCATGTTCCCCCCAGTCTGCTACTGTTCTCTTCTTTTATAATAGAGACTAGGGTTTTTTTGTAGACCACGGTCATTTGGATCTTATTTGGGCTGTCCCTAACGGATGGGTCTTATTTGGGGCATAATTAAGGAATAAAATCGAGTCCAGGACCAGGGTAGGCCGCGCTTGGGTCTGGGCCGGAATTAAGGCCGCGTCTGGACAGGACTTGAGCACTCCAAAAGAAATAAAACACTCCTGCGCTCTCCCTGTGGGTCGAACCCAGGGCAATTGCCTGCTCCCAGAGCACACTACCCAGTCACACTATGAACAGAATTTGGTATATCCATGTGAGAAATAATACAAACGCTCTAAATTTACTTGATAACTCTCCTAAAAACATGACGAATCCGAAAGAAAGTATACAATAAAATGAGATGATTAATCTAATGACATGAAAGTATGGAATACAATTAAAAATAAGATTCAAAAACGTAACGAGATATGTAAAAATAAAAGAATAGCATATATGTAACAAAATAAAAGAAAAGCATACGTACGTGAAATAGTGAAAATTAATATTCGTAATGAGGATAAAACACTCACGTAAATAGAAAATAATGGTAGTAAAAGGACACACGAAATAATAATAAAAATAGTGACGATAAGACGGAGAAAGTAAAAAGAAATAACAAATAATAATAAAGTATAAATCGATCGAACACGTAAAATAAAAACAAGGTAATGACAAAAAACGTGAAATGTTTTAAAACAAAAGCAACAAATATGTACACGAAATGGAGTAGGTTAAAACGGATTACGATAAAAGGCTCGCGCTTCCTTTCCCACAGAATCATGAGATTTAAAAGCTTAGCTAAGGAAATTCCTTTGTTTGAAAACGGGGACGACCGCCTTGTTTCTGAAAGCATGTTCATTTTTGAATTTTTGTTTTAAAATAAAACGGGTGAGAATTTTTGGTGTCTACAGATGGCTCCCCTTGATTCAATTTTGCAAGACCTTATAGAATTGGATCAAGGTTGACGGGGCGCCAAAAATTCTCACTGCGGTTTAGTGGAGCATTGGGATGCGACCGTGAGTGTGTGAATACGATTGGAAGTACGAGGACTATGACGAGCCTCAGTTAGACCTCTTGACATCTAACCCCAGGACTTATGATGAGCCTAGGATACTAACAATCCGACTTGGTTTTAGGGTGCATGAGGACTTAGGAGTGCCTCAACTGGACCTCTTGATATCCAGTCCTAGGGCTTATGACGGGCCTAGAATGCGATTGAGAGTACGAGGACTTAGGAGTGCCTCAACTAGACCTCTTGATATCTAGCTATAGGACTTATGACGAGCCTATAATACCAACAACCCGATTTGATTTAAGGTGCACGAGGGCTTAGGAGTGCCTCAACTGGACCTCTTGACATCCAGTCCTAGGGCTTAAGACGGGCCTAGAATGCGATTGAAAGTACGAGGACTTAGGATTGCCTCAACTAGACCTCTTGATATCTAGCTATAGGACTTATGACGAGCCTATAATACCAACAACCCGATTTGACTTAAGGTGCACGAGGGCTTAGGAGTGCCTCAACTGGACCTCTTGACATCCAGTCCTAGGGCTTAAGACGGGCCTAGAATGCGATTGAAAGTACGAGGACTTAGAGTGCCTCAACTAGACCTCTTGATATCTAGCTATAGGACTTATGACGAGCCTATAATACTTTGATGGAGTTGTACGAAACTCGCTGCGGTGAAAGGTTGATCTGAAGTCGAATTTAGTTGCATGTTGATTCGGGGTCGGACGCTTTCTGATGGGTCCTTCGATCCTCAACGAAGGATTTGAGATTGGAAATTTTCTCTTGTGTCGTCTCCTTTAACTGCATGGGTGTTCGGGATGATGGATTGGGTGATTCCGATATATACGGTTGGGCGGTCTGACATAACCTTTGGGGACCGGGGTGGTCAAGTGCGATTTTTGTGATCTTGGAGAGGGCTTCGGCCGACGACTCTGGTAGTTTGACGGTGGCCCTGATGTTGCACTGGGATGGCTCTGAGATGGTTCCGGTATGGCTCTGAGATGGCTCCGGTTTGATATGTGACTCCCTTATGAGCAAACGACTCTGGGATGGTTGATGGGTTCGGATTCGATATGATCTGAGGGCTCCGGTATGATCGGATGGCTCCATTTTGATCTGTGGCTCCCTTGTGAGCAACGACTCTGGGATGATTGATGGTTCGGATTCGATATGATCCGAGGGCTCCGGTACGATCGGATGGCTCCATCGTGGTCAGTTGGCTCCGGTATGGCCTTGAGATGGCTCCAGTATGGCTCTGAGATGACTTTCTTGATTGAGGCGAATTCCTCCATAGAGTGATGGCGATGACCCTGTGGTTCGAGGGGGGAGGGTTTTTATTTTTGGGACGGGGTCGCACCCTGAGAGGGTTGCCTACGTACTCAACTCCTTGTTGAGATCAGACCTTACGTAGTTCATTGATTTTGGCGAATGAGGGGTTCGATGGCGAGGAGGAATGTCTTGCGGGGCATTTCTTTGAGTGGTGTCCGAAGGCTTTTAATCCTTTGCTTTGATGGCTGTGCGGTCTCCGAGAATTGCTGTCGTGCCGGTCGGTGAAGGAGATAGGCTCTGTGCTGTGGCTTCCCCTTCTAAGAGAGCATGCTCATTCTTCTCTTTCCGTGGTGTAGGATATTATGTCCGAACCGATGGATGCAAATCTATTCTACATGCATTTTTTGGATATGATTGAATGCAACGAGGATGTCGTGTCAAGGTGAGCTCAGCCAAGAATTCTAGTTAAGTCAGATTAGTCATTTTTGAGCCACTTCTTTCTTGAAAAATCTACCCGAAAGAGGTCTCTCGGGATCTCTTATACCTTTCCGTTTCCTTTCTTAAGGTCAATTAGGCTTTCTTTAATCGGGGTGATGAACACTCGTTTTTTTTTTCTACCTTACTGATCTCTTTGACACTCGTTTGTGCATGATTGTATTGACAAGATCGGACGCGTTGTGGCCTTTCATGTTTCAAATTTGGCACTTTTCGAATCTAGCAAATACTATCTCTAAGTCGGAGGTCTTTCGATGGGTTATAACGGGGCTGCAGGGTATGTCACATGGGACTGGAGGATTTGTTTGAGGATTGTGTAGCTTTGGTGCAACGGGATATTGCTTCACCTTCGCCATGGATGGAGTGATTTTGGACTCCTTTCGCATTTGTGCGGATTACTATGTGCTCTCATTTTCATATTTGCTACTTTCTTTGAGTAGTCGATTTGCAGTTCTTCATGTTTGACATTTCTGGTCTCATTTATTTATCAAGTGTGGAGGCATCGAGTGGTGTGAGACTTTCATTTCTCCCTCTTTGCTATTCTGAGTGTTTTGTGCTCCGCTTCTCTCGTTTTCATTTGGGTATCTCTTTTGAGCTTTCTTCCATGCTTTAAATGATGGGTAAGGAACCATGGCTCCAGCTCTTTTATCCTCTTTTGCAGGGGTGAATGGTTGTGTGATGTGGGTGGTATATCGTGGAGCTGTTTTTGAAAAGATTCTCAATGAAAGGCTCAGCGGGTTCACTAAGGGATCGTTTTCAGGGTCAATAAGGCTTTTGGCTTTGTGGAGGTTTTCTTCGATCCTAGGTGCCTCGTCATCCCTATTGACAGATAATTGTTTCCTCTACTATTCCCAAATTTTGACATGAATGATAACGCGCTTTTCTCATCAATATTTAGTTCCGTGAAGGGGAATCCTCACCTGGTGCTTTGAAATTTAAATGCATCAAACGCTCTGGGTTTTGCACGCTCTTTGTTTCTCTCATGCACTCAACTCTCACGGGAGGTTAGAGATCCTTTCAAGACTTCTTCGGGGAAAATGATACAAGAGTTCGTCGGCCTTTGATGACTTATGTGACTTTCCTAGAATTAAAGATTGAGATGCACCTCGACACTAGGGATATGCAAAATGCAAATGCAGATGCAATTAAGCTAAACCTAATGCAGATGATAATGATAACTTTTGTGTGGATGCATTTTTTTTTGTGGATGCATTTTTGTGGATGCACTTTTTTTTATGGATGCATTTTCGTGGATGCACTTTTTTTTATGGATGCATTTTCGTGGATGCACTTTTTTTTTGGATTTTGACTGAATGCGTGTGTTTTTTTTTTTGGAATTTTCATGACGGTTCAGACATAATATCGTTTCAACCGGTCGAGATTGACAAGGCTTTGAAATTCTTCTCCGTCCAAATCTGTTAGTAATACAGCACCATGAGGGGTTATTTCTTTGACCAGATAAGGGCCACCCAGTTCGGTCTGAATTTCCCTCGTGGGTCTGGTAAATCTTTCCTCAGCTCTTTTAGGACGAGATCACCCACTTGGATGTTTCGTTCTTTGACCCTTTTGTTGAACACTCTAGCCATTCTCTTCTGGTAACCCTGGATGTGATATAATGTCTGAGGCGTTTTTCATCAAGAAGGCAAGACTGTCATAACGCTGTTGCAACCAGTCACTTTCAGCAATTTTCAGTTCGTTAGTGACCCGAAGAGTTGGAATTTCAAGCTCGATTGGCAAAACACATTCTGACCCATACACCAAGGAATACGGGGTGGCTCCGGTTGCAGTTCTGACAGTAGTTCGGTAACCCCAGAGAGCGTAGTGTAGCTTTTGGCCAATCTCTGTACGTTTCGACCATTTTTGACAGTGCACTCTTCACGGCTTTGTTGGCGGCTTCGACCGCTCCATTGGTCTGAGGTCTGTATGGAGATGATCTGTGGTAACGGATGTTGTATTTTCCATGACCCGGATAGTGTCTCCGTCGAAATGGGGACCGTTATCTGATACGAACTCTGATGGAACCCCGTATCGGCATATGATATCTCGCTCGATGAACTGGGCAACTTGCTTTGATCCGATGTTAGCGAACGACCGTGCCTCTACCCATTTGCTGAAATAGTCTATTGCTACAAGGATGTAGCGGTGTCCATTTGAAGCTTTGGGTGGATTTCTCCAATGATGTCGATTCCCCATATAGAGAACGGCCAAGGAGCCGCCATGGCTGTCAGGGGTAGAGGAGGCAGGTGTTGCAAGTTAGCATGGGTCTGACATTTGGCGCACTTTTTCACGAATTCGTGACAATCGGCTTCCATTGTTGTCCAGTAGTACCCTAGTCTGAGGATTTTCCGGGATAGGGAATGTCCTCCAGCATGGTCCCACATACTCCCTCATACTCCTCGTGGACGTCCTCGATGATCTTATCAGCCTCTTTTCGGGTCACACACAAGTGTTGGACTCCATTCGGCATTCTCTTGTAGATCCTGGTTCCGCAGACCACATACTGATTTGACATTCTTCTTAGTGCGATGCGGTCCTGCTTAGTGGCTTCTGGCGGATACTCTCCTCTTCTAAGGAAATTCTCGATGTCCACAAACCACTCATCTTACTTCCCCTGTCTCGATGGCTCCAATCTCAAACGAGGGTGTATTAGTCATGGTTATCCACAAGGGGAAGTATAGTGAACCGGTCGGTACTTGGACTACGAAGCCAAAGAGGCTAAAGAGTCGCCAAGATGTTCTGGCTCCGGTTCACGTGCTTGAAGGTCACGTTTCGAAAGCAGGTGATTAGGTGTGAAAGGTAGTCATGGTAGGGGATCAATCGTTCTTCTCTGATCTCCCAAGTTTGGTTGACTTGTGAAATAACGAGATTAGAATCGCCAAAGACCTCCAACTCCTCCACTTGCAACTCTAACGCCATTTCAAGTCCCAGGATGCAGGCTTCGTATTCTGCCATGTTATTGGTGACTGGGTAATTGATTTTTACCGCAGCTGGAAGCAAATCTCCCTCAGGATGGATCAACAAGATTCCGGCCCCTTTACCCTTATGGTTGACGGCACCATCGAAGTACAACCTCCAACGAGTTTTCCGTAATGTCATGATTTGTTCATCCGGGAAATCATCATTTCCGAAGAACTCGGATGCTACAGGGCATTCTGCTAGATGTTCAGCTATGGCACTCCCTTTGATTGATTTCTGAATTTTGAAAGTGATATCGAATTCAGACAATAATAGGGACCATCTGGATAAGCGACCGTCAAGAATTGGCTTTTCCAGAAGGTACTTTATAGGGTTCATGCGTGCGATCAGATGAACCTCTTGCCCTAACAAGTAGTGCCTCAACTTCTTCGTAGCCCAGACCAAAGCAGCACAGAATTTGTGGATGTCAGAGTATCGTGTTCTGCATCGACCCATTTCTTGCTGATATGGTAGATCGACTTTTCACGCGGTGGGGATCCTTGTTCCTGGGCTAGCATGGCGCCCATGGATGTTTCCCGAGCTGTCAGTAAAGAATCATTGGCTTACCCTCCTGGGGTGGTACCAAGACGGGCGGGTTCTGCAAATAGGTTTTGATCTTCTCAAAGGCTTCCTGACACTGCTCGTTCCAGACCTTAGATGCGTCTTTTTTCAACAGACGGAAGATAGGTTCACAGGTCTCAGTTAGCTGCATAATGAATCTTCTGATGTATGGACCCTGCCTAAGAAACCCCTGATTTCTTTTTCAGTCTTCGGAGGAGACATTTCTTGAATGGCCTTTATCTTTTCTGGGTCTACCTCGATTCCCGGGTGGTGATCATGAAGCCCAAAAGCTTTCCCCCGGTCACTCCGAATGTACATTTCTCGGGGTTTAGCTTCATTTGGTACTTCCGCATCCGATCAAAGAATTTTCTCAGGTTTATCAAGTGGTCCTCCCGTTGGGCAGCTTTGACGATCATGTCGTCTACATATACCTCCACTTCCTTGTGAATCATATCATGCAATGTAGTGGCAGCTCTTTGATACGTGGCTCCGGCATTTTTCAAGCCAAAGGGCATGTTCACGTAACAAAAGGTTCCCCACTGCGTAATAAAGGATGTTTTTTCCTGATCTTCTACAGCCATTCGGATCTGGTTGTAGCCCCTGAAAATCCGTCCATGAATGACAGTAGTGCATGTTGGGCAGTATTGTCAACAAGGATATCGATGTGGGTAATGGAAAGCTGTCTTTGGGGCTAGCCTCGTTTAAGTCTCGAAAGTCGATACACACTCGCACCTTTCCATTTTTCTTTGGGACGGCAACGATATTGGCTAGCCAATCGGGGTAATTGACGACCCGGATAAAGCCGACACGTAGCAATTTCTCAACCTCCTCTTTCACTTTCAATTGGTGCTCAGGTTTCATTCGTCTTAAACGTTGTTTCTTAGGTTTGGCATTAGGATACAACGGTATTCGGTGTTGGACAATGTCGGGGTCAATCCCCGGCATGTCTGCATAGCTCCAAGCAAAAACATCGACATATTCAATTAGCAGGGAAGTCAAGTCACGTTTTTCCGTTTCGCTCAGACCCAAACCAACTTGCAAGTTTTAGGGTTATCGGGTGTTCCGATATTGATTGCTACCGTGTCTTCCACAATCTGGTGTGGGTGGAATATTGTTCGATGGGAGGCATACTCTCCTCATCGTATTCCTCTTCTTCGGCCTCAAGATTTTGCGTTGAATCAAACAGTTGAGAAGACAGAAAGACGAGAAATCTGAACGAACTGAATTTTCATTAATATCCGACGAGCTTGGCAGCTCAGAGATTGTAAGAAAATTGCCACCACTTTTACAAGTGAAAATAAGTGGTGGCGATCCATCCCTTAATCCAAATCTACTTGCATTGTCGATACTCCTGATACAACTGTAATTACCACCATCACTAAAACTATCACCGTCGCTATCACTATCGCTATCATCTCGCTACTGCTAACTAGGCTAACTAAGTAAGGCTCCCGGGGAATCAGCTCTTCTTTTTCCTGATAGACGACAAGACACGCTCCATGGCCATCTACCGAGGGTGCGGGGTCCTTGATGACTGGTTTGGTCGTGACACTGCTCTCCGCTGCATCCTCGGGCATTCCTTGGTTGCATCCCTTGTCGCCATGGTCTTCAAGGCATGAGTAGAGGGGAAGTAAAGTGGTCGACCAGCTCTCCCACTCCATTGTCTCCTGACTTCCTGAGCTTGAACTGCTTTCTGCTTATCACAACTCACAGATACACATGGTTCAAGGTTAACTGGTAAGAAAAAATCTATGGGGATTCTTACATGTGAATCTGTCAACATCGTACCTGGCATTTCTGTGAATCCTAACCCGGCTCCTCGGCCTCCAGCATATGGTTTAACGGCTCTACCGTGCCCTGTAGCTCCTTTCCTAATCCATTCCCCTGTTTGTAGCCCATCCGAGACATCATGTGTTGTGATGCGGGGCTATAGACACTAGGGTCAAAGTAGAGAGGAGTGATGGAAGAAGTTTGACTTACCTGCTGCGCCGGTTTCGCCACTGTGAACCCCCCAAGGGTTAGCTCCCGTTGACCTGGCGCTTTGATCTCGAACAGTTGGGATTCATTCCTTGCCTCTCCTAGCACCTCTACGATCCGTCCTCCATGCTTAAACTTGAGCTTTTGGTGGACTACTGAGGGCACACCCTTGATTTGGTCAATGAAATTCCGGCCCAGCAGTAAGTTGAAGGTGGAAGAAATATCAATGACCATTACTTCGATAGAGAAGGAGGCATCCTCGATTAGGATTGGCAGGGTGATCATCCCTAACACTTTTCTGTGGCTGTTATCGTATGCGCTTAAAGTCATCTCCACAGGTTTGAGATCGTTATACCCCATGTGTCGGGCCACACGCAGCGGGCAAACATTTACCTCAGCACCGTCATCGATGAGTGTCTTAGGGACATTGAAACCCCCAGCTTTTACAGATATGTAAAGGGCTCGTCCAGACTGGCGGGAGATTTCCTCATCCGTGAAGGTGATTGCCATAGCAGGGGTCTGAGTCAAGTGGGCTACGATGGCGTCTACACTGACCGTTTGTCTCTTATCCATTTTAAGATGTCGGGCCACTGCATTCTTGTGTTCCTCTGACATGGTCAACAAGGACCAGATTGTGATGGGATGCTTGTGCTCTTCAACTTCTTGAGCAATTCTTCTTCTCCAGCTTTTGTTTCTCCGATTCACTCAAAGTGAGATCATGCACTTTCTGGGGTAATGACGCGGCCTCTTCAGCAAGCTCGACCGGCTTGTAGTGTTTTCCTGAACGGGTAAGATGGTGGTCTGACTTAGATCTTCATCTTTGATCAAGAGAGGTGCCCTGATCGGGGTTACCGCAGGCGGAACATCATCTTCGTTGGTGATGAGGATGACACTGCACTCAGAAATTCTCCCTCCTCGCCTTTCGGCAGCCTTCTGTCGGCACCAAGCCTCTACCACCTCCAATGCTTTCATAGTGTTGTAGAGCTCTCGTGCCTCAAGATTCAGTCCCACGAGTAACTCAAGGTTCTTCTCCATTTGCCGCCCTACTATCAGCAGGGATGATAGACACCCTTCCTTGTCCTACTAGACGCTCGACTGTAGCACGTATCTCATGCGTCATTACTAGATATTCATGCATTTGCGGTTGAATATCATGCTGGATTTCTGGACGATGAACTCGGAAGGCGTCTAGCTCCGGAGATAGCACGATTGGAGGGGGTGTACTCTGGTTGCCCGGCTCAAGGAATTCTCAATGGCATGGATCCTTATGATTCTGCTAACATCTGATTCTTCTTCTCCTTCTCCCATCAAACTCATCATATTCACATGCCTGGGGATAGAGTTGTTTTGAGTGTTCGGATTAGTTTTTGGGAATTCCACCTCCCCTGCATCGATCAAGTCCTGGATGGCATGCCGCAAGGCCCGGCAATTTTCAGTACCATGTCCCTTGATCATATGGTATTCGCAGAAACTGGCAAGGTTGGTTCCCATCTGGGTAACTCTGGTTTGGGTTTCGGGTGTCCCAGCAAAAACCCACTTTTCTTCAGCTTTTCATAGGCTTTGTCCATTGGAATTCCTAAGCTGGTGTAATTCCTTCTGGGTTGAGTTTGGTAGCTACTTGGCGGTGGAGTTGCAGAGTAGTTTGAGGTTGACCCACTAACTTGGGCTTGAAACACTGGTGGTTGGGATTGATTGGTGATGGAGTAGGAACAAACTTACTGCCCGTGTCCGTCTTGGGCTGCTTGTTTTGGTAGTTTGACTGTCGAGGGAATGATCCTTGAAAATTTAGGCCTTTCAACTTTCCAGCTAGAGTTAGCTCTTCTGCGGCCGTGGCAGCTGCTTTCAGGTGTTTGAAATCACAAATCCCCAGGGATTTGAGGTGATCCGAGTAAGGATTTTCTAGACAATCAATGATGATTCTGATTTGCTCATCTTCACTTGGGCGGTCTAACATTTGACCCGCCTTCTCTCTCCACCTAGTGATGAATTCCATCACTGTCTCGTGGTTTCTTGGTCTCATAGTCTCTAGGTCTCTCCGGGTGACCCCTAGGTGAGTATTATAACTGTACTGCTCCACGAAAGCTTGGTAGACCTCTTCCAACTTTTTCCCTGAGAAATTCATTCTTGATACCCAAGTTTGGGCTGACCCTTCAAGATAACTGGGGAAACAGATTATCTTCATCTCATCATCTAGCCCATACATAGTCATGACCCGATCAAACTGGGCGAGATGGTGCCTGGGGTCCCCTTTTCCTGAGTACTTAGAGATTTCTGGCAGCTTTAGATTTTCAGGCAATTTGGAGTTCGGCTTTAGTTGGAACTGACGAAAACCCAACATCTTGGCTCTCTCCCCAAGCTGCATCTCTGCTAGTAGTTCTTCTTTCAGGGATTTCTTCATTTGATTGAGGTCAAGTGGGAGGTGTTCAGCAGGCGGGGCTTGGTTGTAACCATAAATTAAATGGTTAGACGGTTGTGGTAACAGTTGGGTCTGGGGAATCGCTTCCTCAAAACGGACAGCATGTCCGGGGGTGGTGTACTGGTATTGATTGAGTTGGATGGGGTCAGGGTGTGGTGAGTTGGGATGAATGAATTCTGGTTGTTTGGCTTGATATAAGTGGGCTGTTTGGGCAGTGGCCCCAGCGGGTGGGAACGGTGGTAGTCTGGGGAAGGTGGTTGGTACTGTAGGGACCGTGGTCATGATTGGAGGTGGTATGGGTGCTCCTGAGAGTAGGTCAGCCGTTTGAAATGTCGTGGTCACTGGGTGGATGACAGTACGTCCTTTCCCTGTGATCGGTTGTGGTATGGTGGTGTTGAACATAGGGTTTCGATTGCTAAAACATCGGTTGGGGTGTGGGGAGTCCTCAACATAATCTTCGTCAGGGTCATGGTAAGGTACAGGTCCTTTCCTTTGGCTGCCCTTTCTATGCGCAATTGCTCTTGCCAGACGCTCATATCCTGTTTTAGCATATTCTCATTCCGTGTTGACTGTTCTAGCATACGGTAGAGAACACTGGGATCGGGAAGGTTTAAGCCACTGCCACCAGTCCCTAGGACTGCACTCGCGCTTGCCTCGATAGCTGAGGTGGCTGGGGCGTTTTCCGGGGCCGTTGGATTGATCAGGTTTTGGTCCATGGTTTCCGACGAGGTTTCAGTCGCGGTGTCACTGGCCAGCCTGCCTCGGGAATCTCTTTTCCACAGTCGAGTAATGTTGAAAGACCGGTTCGGGATCAGACTAAAAAATCTTCACAACCTGTTGTCGACGGTACTGTATTCTGTAGAATAGTACGGAGATCATTAGTATGAATGCATGTTTTGAAAAAAGGTAGAAGGGGAGAGGGTCGTCCCCATGATTTGCGTAAAATGTTTTGCGAAAGAAGATTTTCTGTATCATTTGATCGTGAGGAAAAGGCGCACGAGCCTAGTTTTCATTTCCAAAACGCTTGTCATACCGATATTACATAACCGCAGTTGCATACATGAAGAGGAAAAATGGGGTTACAATCCGATTCAAAGGGGGAATATATAACCGTTAGTCCAAAAGGAGAAGTACATCCGTTAATTAGCTAACTATTACAAAATGGGGGATGTACCCACAAGCTAGCTAGTCATTACAAAAAGGGGGATATATCCACTAGTTAAGCTAGACATTACAAAAGGGGGATTAACCTACTAGTTAGCCAATTTTTACCAAAGGAGATACATCCGCTAGTTGGCTAGTAATTACAAAAAGGGGTTCACCTACTAGTTAGCCAATCTTTACAAAAGGGGGATACATCCGCTAGTTGGCTAATCATTACAAAAGGGGGATACATCCGCTAGTTGGCTAATCATTACAAAAGGGGGATACATCCGCTATAATAAACTACCACCGCTAGGGGAAACGTCCAATGATCTTCTTCCGCTTTGACTCCTCGCGCTGTTTTTTCTTTAACTGATTGCTCGTCAGGGCAGGCTGCAAATTCACCGCGATTGACGCGGTGGGGTCTCGATTAATCACTGGACGATCAAGAGAGTACGGGAACTTCTCTACACGGTCCACTCGCTTCTCGAGCCAAATCTTGTAAGGGGGGCTTAAACTGAGATCTGTCTTTCGTTCATTGAAGATGGCCCACTTAACTCCTCTGTCATAAGCTTGGGCAACATAGTTTACCGCCGCATCGGTGAATCGGTGGTCTTTGAATTTCGCAGCTTCCGCTCCTGGGATGGTCTGCTCGCGACCAAATTGTCGCATTGCTCTTAATGGGTAAATGGTGACAAAACGGTCCAGACCAATTAGAATCACGCCATTGTGCTCCGCTGATCGGACAGTTCCACCCTGGACATCCCAATCGCTCAGTACCCATATGAAATGCGAATGGAGGTAAATATCTCGAAAATAGGCTCTCCATCCCTCTGCCGGTCTCTCAACTACTTTTCTTGCGGCCCGGAATGTGCACATCGTGACCGTCTGGTATTTTGCCAAGTGGGGGAGTCGCAGGTGATCAAAAAGCCATATTTGCAAGAGCAAAGCACTTCCTATGAAGAACTTTCTCGGACCTCGGCTTCCTTCCAACTGTCTAGAGCTCTGATAATCTCGGCCACCACGTATGTACCGATGCTAAGCCCATCCTCGTAGGCTTTTAACAGATAGATTATCTTCGGGTTCACCCTTAGATTACCTTGACGAAAGAGGTGTAGCCCCATGATACAAAGATCCAGTACACGCCTTTGAGTCCTTAGTGGGCGATGAGGCTTACAGAAACGATCAAGGAGCTCTTTTAAGCTCAGAGTCATGCCTCCAAAATTCTCTACCTCTGTGATATCGACTTCAAGGAACCTGGCTGTGAAGACTGGTGTTCTGGTGCGGTCAACTGGTATACGGGCATCTTCTGATGAGGTTTGATCTTCAAAAAAGCATCCATTTCGGCTGGTAATATGACCAATTCCTCAGTAGCGAAACGGTATAGATGGTCTTCTGAGTCCCAATATCTGACTGATTCATGTAGTGCTTCGTAGTCGGTGTGATGCTTGACGCCTAAGTGGGCCAGGCTCACAATAGGGGTTCACCAATGTCTTTCATTCTCATGCACTGATCCCTCAACTCTATGGCGAATTCTGTTTCTTGAACACGCTCTTGCTGGTAAAGAGAAATACGGGCTTGCTCTATTTTGACTGCCTCGTTCTTTTGTTGTTCTGAGACATCTCTTCGTCTCTTCTTCTCTCTCTGGAACAGGTACTAGTCGGTTCATCATGGCTATCCCTGCAAAAGAGAGGTAAAGAAGAGAAAAAGACGGGAAAGAAGGTGATGCATGAGATTCAGGGATTGCAGTTTTGTAATACCAGTATGACGCCCATTTCGGAAATGAAAACGGAGAAAGAAATATTTGTAAATAGAGAGATTTTAAAACAATTTTGAAAGGGTTGTTTTTGAAATTCGATTTTTACAGAGAAAGATCTCAAACTGTTGTACAAGCGATTTAAAGGAAATTTTGCAAACGGTTTTGAAGGGTTTTCACAATTGGTTTTGAAGACTTTTTGGCGAGAGATTCCGAACAAAATTTCTGGACGTATGAATTCATTTGAAAAGAGTTTGCATACATGTACAACATAGATAAATCGTGGCTATTGCTTGATGTGGAGCTGTAAGTGTTAGTGTTGGGATAATCACTTTCCAGGTCAAATATGATACCGTCTCACCGGAGGAACCGTCGTCCCTTCACTATCATCTCTCGGGTTTTTCTCTGCTATGCCTTTGTGGGGCACGTCATCAAGAAAGTCCGGAGTGCTTAAGTTCGAAAGGTCAGGACACCCGAGATGATAAGGAAACATACGCCACTGCCAGTGATGATCCGACAACACCCCACTTTTCGAAAACTCGGGGAAGTATTGTATGGGAACGGGTCTCTCGTCACCTGCACGGTCAAGTGTGTCTAAAGTCCAAATTATTCACTGACTACGTTGTGCCATGTATGGGTATCCGGTAAATACGGGATCCTCTATGGACGTATAGCGTGACATTGGGCTTTAGAGACACTCGTGGTGCAGGTGAATAATGGAGAACTGAGCCCATACAATCTTCAGGGTAAGGCAGAAGGACGGTCAGACAGGCGGCATACAAAGGGGTGACTCCCATAAACCCGTCTTAGACACCGGATCAGGTAGCTGGACACTGAAAGCTCAGAGTTCACTATATGCTGGCTTTGACTCGGATAATGGAGGATATTTTTGGATCATGAGCCCGAGGTGTTGATCGGAGATCGTACCGCCTCGTGGGTTTGTTCACTGAGAGAGTGACCCTAGCTCATGGGGAATCAACCGTGGACCGGTCGGGATCCCGTGACATCGTGGGTAAATCGGGTGACACAGAGGAATGCATGTCCTAAGCTACCCACCCATGCACCCCACAATCGCAATATAAATATGAAAGCAGTAAATAAACCAAATGAAGTTAGCACCAACCTATGTACTAAGTGTTTTATCTTGAGATTAGTGATTCCAAATTGGTTATTAACCTAAAGGGAAGTTAGCTTCATTAGTCCTAAGGTCTCTTTCTAATAGTGAGCTAATCATTAACCCAATTGTTGTCATGTTTGTTGAGGATCTAACAAATCCTAGCTGTCCTCATCAGCTACACACTCTAAGTGTGGAGTAGAATAATCCTAGAGGCTTGGAATGAATCTCTTGAAGGTTTTGAAAGAAATGGGGAAGTCCCGACAATTTTGAATGGAGTTCAGTCTTCCTTGAGTTTGAGAAAAACTTACTCAAGTTTTCCCCAGCAGAGTCGCCATTCTGTGGAGGGTGATTTTTTGGTATGAGGGGGGGTCTATCTAAATATGGTCTGACTGAGAAGCCCAGACCCTAGAAAATGCCATTCTGTGAGGGTGAAAACCCGTTATTCATGGCAGCCCTCAAATACCTATTAGTCGTCCGTCTTTCCCAGAAAGCATAGGGGAATGCTAGTGCGCACTACACCCGCTCTCAATGGGCTCCACGCGGACTTATGCCTCTATAAGGCGGAATTGACTAGAGTCGCCACCTAGTTTGACCTAAGGAACTAGGAAGGGAGAAGAAGGGTTCTAAGAACCGTTGATTGACTCTGATGATTTATTGCCTATGGATAAGACTTATCTGATCATTCCAAAGATTCTATTGTGGGTTCGCACTGGGTTACACCCCTTAGAAGTGGCAACGACCACGACTTCGGATTGGTGCCCGAGGAAACCTCGGTCTCCAATTGTCGGGATGCCTTCTTTCAAAACCTTTTAGAGAGATTCAATTAAAGCCAAAGGATCGGGCTGAGAGAGGAGTGGGGAAAGGATGAGCTCGAAGAGTTAAGAACAGGCTGGTCTCGGAGTTGGTTTGGTTGAAGCGTTGAGAGGTTTATTATCTCGAGAGGCTTGAGGTTGTTTTGGACTTCACGGGGATTAAGAGGATGATGGGAGTTTTGAGGAATATTGGTCATTTTTGGTGGAGTTAAGGGGTTTTGGATTACCTGGTGGAATTGAGTTGTTTGTGTTTGTGAAGTTCGGATCTTGAAATGGTCGGGTTTTGAAGTGTTTGGGAAGTTGAAAGTATTCGAAGAGAAACTCGGGTTTTCAAAACGATCGAGTATGGAAGAGGATCTTGGTTTGCAAGTATTCGGGTTTTGAAGATGTTTTAGGTTTCCGAGAGTCTTCAAGAATTGGAGGTCCTATGTGACTTAGAGTTAGTCCAGAGGAGGGTGAGAAGTGTTTATGGGTCCTAGAGCTCTAATGGAAATGTTGGATTAGGTTATTCAGAATTGTCTCTCTTAAAGTTTTTAAAACCGAAAACCATTTTTTTGTTGTAAAAGGGCGGATAATCCCAAGGGATTACCCTATGTACCCCCTCGAACACGACACTTAACTAATGGTAAGTGCCGAGGCTCGAAAGATGGGGCAATGAATTTATGTCGAAAATAGGACTCAGAGAGAAACACCATGAATGAGGTGTTCTCGGTCGAATCCTAATAACGTCTCTAACTCCCGGTTTTTAAAACGTTAAAAACCGAAAACATTGAAATCGAATAGAAGGGAGTTAGACGATTCTAAAATCCCGGCTGCAACTAGGAAGGTCGTTACTTCCCTAGCACCCCGCCTTGTAAAAATCTAGGCTGCTATTAGGGGAGGTTTGTCACCCTAATGCCCCGCCTAAAGAGATCCAGACTGCGACAAGGGAGGTTATGACCCCAGTGCCCCACCTCGGATTTTTATTTTTGGGAAGGAAGACAAGTGATGTCCTAACCATGGAGGAAATGTTTTGAAGGGGTTAGGCATTTCTTGCTCCCCGAAAACAATTCATTTGGATTTGAAAACTAAGTTAGAAAGTTTTGAAAGTTGTTCGGAATTCTCGATGAAGAAACACTGATTTTGAGAAAGGTTTTTAGGAGAAAACTTTCTGTATATGTGAGAAAAACTTTCTGCAATGAGAAGAGTTTTCTGGGATGTGAGAAGAGTTTTTCCTTTTTAAATTCCACAAAATGGTTTCTTTGAAATCTTTGATGAGACTTTAATAAAAAGATTATTTTGAAATTCTTTTTGGGTTTTTAGATTTTGAAAGGAATTTACAAGTGAAAGTGGATTGGAAGGAATCGGGTTTGAATAGGGTGCTGGAGTTGACTTGACTTGGTTTTGGTTTGTATTGGAAGACGAGTCAACGTTCGGGTTTGACTTGATTTGATTTTCTGGTCAAGGTCAAAGCTTGGTCAAGGCTTGGTCAAGGTCAAAGCTTGGTCAAGGTCAAGCTTGGTCAAGGTCAAAGCTTTGGTCAAGGTCAAAGCTTGGTCAAGGTTTGGTCAGGTCAAAGCTTGGTCAAGGTCAAAGCTTTGGTCAAGGTCAAAGCTTGTCAAGGTTTGTCAAAGTCAAAGCTTGGTCAAGGTTTGGTCAAGTCAAAGCTTGGTCAAGGCTTGGTCAAGGTCAAAGCTTGGTCAAGGCTTGGTCAAGGTCAAAGCTTGGTCAAGGTCAAAGCTTGGTCAAGATCAAGGTTTTCCGGTCAAAGTCAAGTTTTTTTGGTCAAATTCAAGGTTTGACATTTGTGGGCTAATAGACCGAGTGGAATGTTGGGCTGGGCCGAGATGGGCCGATCTGGAATTGGGCCGGGTGGAGTTTTGGACCGGATGGAGTTTTGGGCCGGACGGGCTTTGGTTTGGTGATGGGCCGATGGGCCTTGGGTTGGTGATGGGCCAATTTGGGCGAAGGGAGTGTAGGGCCCGGGCTGAGGTTGGGCCAAATTTGAAATTGGGCCGGGTGGTTTTGGACCGGATAGAGTTTTGGCCGACGGGCTTTGGTTTTGGTGATGGGCCGATGGGCCTTGGGTTTGGTGATGGGCCGAAATTTGGGCGGAAGGGAGTGTAGGGCTCGGGCTGAGGTTGGGCCAACTTTGAAATTGGGCCGGACTTGGGCTTCAGGCCGATTTGTGCTGGGCTGAGTTTTGGGGTGGGCCAAGTTTAGAAGATGGGTTCAAAACAAATCGAGATTTCTTTGGAAAAAAAATATAAATTCAAAACGAGAGACAATTCAATTTCTTTGGAGGAGTTGAAAGATTGGAGGGATTTGGGATGAGAAACCTTAAACTATAAGCATTATTCTGAAATCTTTTCTTTTCCATTTTTTTTGGGTAAAGTCTTTTAGTGAAATTAAGGGTGGTTTGGGATAGGCTTTAGAAGTTTGGAAGATATTATTCCCCACCAAGCAAATAGAAATGAGCTAGTTGTGGGGTATCTTCAAAGGCTTAAAGACATTCAAAATTTGGATGGTATTGCTTCCCCACCAAGCAAATAGAAATGAGCTAATTGTGGTACCTTCCAAAACTTTGATCAAATGATAAAAGGGGTAACCTAGGGGCCATCTAGGGTTTACATAATAAACATATGCGCAGAGAAACGAATTAAAAGATTGCAATAAACTGAAACACACCAAGCATATATACATGTAGTAACAAAGAGAGAATATAATTAGAGAGGAAACCGCATGATAGATAACAAGTTAAAGGCAACCAGGAAACAAACTGAATCTCAACAGAATTGATCCTGTCTCTTTTTTTTTTAGTATTGTTTAAAACCAGGTGAATATCCTAAGCTAAAACCCAACCGAATGAGAAATAACCTTAAGCTAACTTATCAAATCAGTTTATCATTTAATCGCCTTTCATTCGTCTTTATCAATTGAATCATCAAAGTAATACAGAAGCCAACAGAACTGTTCCTATGTCGTCCCAGTTCGGTACAAAACATAACCAGAGAAGGAAATAAAAATGCAAGGACAAAGTGTAGCAGAAAGCTAAGATTGAGAGGCTAAACGCCAATTTCCAAAATCATTCATTCAAAATCTACCATTGGTTCCTAACGTCTCATTTGAACAGATTATAACATGCTAATTAACCAGTTTCCTTTCTACACTCTATAAACCGATGCAGCTAGCGTAGCATGTTGGAGTTTGCTCTTCTGACTTATAAGACAAATAAACTGAGAGTTTTAATCCTATGATTTCTAACGCATCCTATGACACACCTATATGAGCACGAGCATGTTATAGGGGTTAAACACAAAGACATGCGTTCCAAGAAGCAAGGCCAAATGAACCCAACAATAAACAGAGATATGAACCGACATACCAGAGATCCAAAACAAGCATGCAAACTAGGCAGTGATGTTCGCAAGGGAGTAAGATGTAAATACAAGAGTTCGAAATCAATACCGAGCGTAGGGCATACATAGATTCCTGCGGATATCTCAAAAACAAAGGCACACCAAAGACTCGAATGAAGTGTTAGTCCAACAGATGAACAAAGCGAGGGGAGACAGATCCGATGTCAACGAGTTTACTTTCTTCCAAACACACATTTCCAAAAGCGGGGTGTCAGAACAAGAGGAAATTTCCATAACTGGACAAAATCGAAACTGGAAGGTGACCAGTTCATTCGTCTTTCCGACCCGAATATAGTAACACAAAGGTACTCAGAACCGATGACTGGAATAAGGGACCAGTCTGTCTCAGAACAAAAGAAAAACGAGAATATGCAGGATCCTCATTACCGAAGCCGACAGTGGACAATATTCAACTCAACAAAACCCCAAGGATATGGGTTTATCGAAGATCAGACGGAGATATCCAGTACAACCGGAACTCAAACTCGTAATCAGGTTTGCCGTGTTCGTGGACTTCAAGGTCCATACCAGGCCATGTGCGATTGCAGCTCATAAAAAAAAGTACAGAGGAAGGCTAAAGGTACACACTTATAAATCAACGCCAAAAGGAAGCCATGCATACGCCCGAGGGCGAGATACCGGAGGTCAAAAAAAGAGAAAAAAAAGCGAGTCCAGTAACAACAAGAAATTACCCCCTTGAGACCAGAAACTCTCGAAACGGAGATTCGAGGTCCCGGTTCTAGGTTCAATGAAATTAAACGGTTGAAAGAGTAAAATGATTGGGTAGCGGCATAACAAAAACGAGGTTGAGCGCGAAAGAAACCTTAGCGAGGAACGAGCCAACAAAACCGTATCACTTACTCTGTAGAATCAAAGTGGTTGTCCAAACTGGAACAATGTGGGCGACGGCTTCGGGTTATGAAAAGAAACAAAGAAACTATGAGTTTTGCGGTTGACGATGGGGATTCTTAGTGGAGTCGAAGAATCGGGGCGATCAGTGAGAAAATTTTTGGAACTGTTGCGGGGTTAAACGTTGATATCGGTGGTTGAGGTGGCTTCCGATGAGGATGAGACGAGCGGCGTTCGTCGGGTGTATTCGGGCACAAATGGAGGAGTTTATGGTGGTAGTCGGAGATCTTTGAGAGCAGATGAAGAACGAGGAAGAAAAGCCGATTCGCTTCTCGGGATTTCAAAACAACCAGGATAAAGAGAATGTTCCAGAGCCCGAAAAAAATCCCGTGTTCCCCCCTGCTACTGTTCTCTTCTTTTATAATAGAGACTAGGGTTTTTTTGTAGACCACGGTCATTTGGATCTTATTTGGGCTGTCCCTAATGGATGGGTCTTATTTGGGGCATAATTAAGGAATAAAATCGAGTCCAGGACCAGGGTAGGCCGCGCTTGGGTCTGGGTCGGAATTAAGGCCGCGTCTGGACAGGACTTGAGCACTCCAAAAGAAATAAAACACTCCTACGCTCTCCCTGTGGGTCGAACCCAGGGCAATTGCTGCTCCCAGAGCACACTACCCAGTCACACTATGACAGAATTTGGTATATCCATGTGAGAAATAATACAAACGCTCTAAAATTTACTTGATAACTCTCCTAAAAACATGACGAATCCGAAAGAAAGTATACAAAAAATGAGATGATTAATCTAATGACATGAAAGTATGGAATACAATTAAAAATAAGATTCAAAAACGTAACGAGATATGTAAAAATAAAAGAATAGCATATATGTAACAATAAAGAAAAGCATACGTACGTGAAATAGTGAAAATTAATATTCGTAATGAGGATAAAACACTCACGTAAATAGAAAATAATGGTAGTAAAAGGACACACGAAATAATAAAAATAGTGACGATAAGACGGAGAAAGTAAAAAGAAATAACAAATAATAATAAAGTATAAATCGATCGAACACGTAAAATAAAACAAGGTAATGACAAAAAACGTGAAATGTTTTAAAACAAAAGCAACAAAATATGTACACGAAATGGAGTAGGTTAAAATGGATTACGATAAAAGGCTCGCGCTTCCTTTCCCACAGAATCATGAGATTTAAAAGCTTAGCAAAGGAAATTCCTTTGTTTGAAAACGGGGACGACCGCCTTGTTTCTGAAAGCATGTTCATTTTTGAATTTTTGTTTTAAAATAAAACGGGTGAGAATTTTTGGTGTCTACAGAAGCATCCGGAGAAGAATGACGAATCATGGACTTTAGCTTGTGGCCTTGTGAAAAAACCTTGTCACTCAGCTGCAAAACAAGGTGCGCATATGGACATAAAGGGAATAAACTGATGCATCTTCCATTTCCAACCCAAATGATTCTCAGAATGCTAGTGAACCAGATGAAGAGCCTCACTACAACTCCCCTGTCATACATTGATGAGAGCATAAGAGCCACTGGTAAGTGGAGAATTTATGTATGTTTATATGCTTGTACAGATAAAAATGCAGAGGATAAAGGATTTTATTTTATAATTTGACAAAGATATCAAAGCGGCTAGAAAGGATTATATATATATATATATGCTGTTTCCCAACTTGATCAATTTGAGTGGGTGGCTGATGTGAAGAAAAATCAATACATTACAGCATTTTTTTTACTTCTTTTTAAAGTTGTATCTATGAATTATTTTTGGAAAAGGAACTAGCTTTTGGACTTAAAAAAACAAAGAAATGGGGGTGGGTGGGAGTTGATCTGGTAAAAAATGAGAGCAGCAACATATGGAGAAGACACCTCATATATAAAGGACTATGTAATTATTTTTGAAGGATCTTCATTCTTCAACTTTCCAAACCCTAACCATCAAGATAGAAGGAAAGAACAAGACAGAGAACAACTTGAAAACAGGAGCAAAAGATAGACACTGGATTTGTCATCAAGTCTACAACAATTAGATGATGTTTTTTTTATCTTTTTTTTTATTGTTATTATTTCTTTGTCTCCTATGTCCGAGTAGTTGCATAGAATTATGGTTATTATGGATACATAGTTGAGATTCTTCTTACTTTGTGTTTACAAATAATTCTATAGAAATTGTAGTTTTACTCTTTGCTTGTTTATATTCTATGGTGATCCGTACAATTGTTTGAGAGATTTAGTTTGTTCCCTTACAAGTGAGAACTGCAGCGTGCAAACTACAAGAATATTACCAGTTAAACCTGAGACGACAATTTCAAGATTAGCTCTATAAACCAGACGAATCTTAAACCTACTAGTTAATTAATAAATTCGTAATGAGAGTTACATTTAGGAATTGATACCGGGAGACCAGTTCTAGATTTATTTAGATATGATGTTGTAATCTAGAATTAAGAAAACACATAGGAAAAGAAAATGAAGAACTGGAGAGTAGTAAACCAGGAGTCCTCTTTTTAGCTTGTCAATGAGATCATCATTTACTTGTTTTATTTTTAGTTTATATATTTTCTACAATTCAAACCCCAAATTTTTATGTTATTTGATTTATATATTTGATTAGTTTAATTATGATAGAGACTCAGACTAGACAATGCCTCATTTGGTTCGATAACCTGAAGGATATTTTTGAAAAAATGACTATGATAAACCGGTACACTTGTTGTATTAGGTTTAACTCGTACAACCACTAGACATGGATGGCAATCAAAAGTGTAGTTTCGATTGATGTATGTTTGAGAGATCTTTGGAAGAATTTTGAAACCTCATAAACTTTGCTCCAAATCATAAGAAGGGTAAATCTATCCTGAACCACAATCACTTGAGTTAACGGTCAAGCAGGTCCATCAAATGGGTCGGAGGTGAATGTCTTTAACTTCCAAAACACACCGGAAATCCCTTGCTCTAGGGGTTGCTCATACAAATGAATGTGCATGGGTTTGGTCAAAAGGTTAGGCATGAATAAACCTGACAATTCGGGTCACACGGTTCAGGTTCGGTTCAGATTGGATCAATCAGTAGATATTTACTATTCAGTTTAGTTCTAGTCGACTGAGTTCATTTGGTTTACATTAGATTCGGGTGACTTCGGGTTGATTGAGTTCAGGTTTGGGTGCTTTCGGTTCGGGTTAGCCTCTACGTCTCTTGGTTTTTTGGCTTTTAAGTCAAATTCAGGTGACTTATCTGGGTTTGGTTTGATTGACGACAAATTTTAATTACGAATTGTAAGCAACCTTTGGAACTTGTATTGATTTTCATATGTGGCTCCAAATTCTTTTAATATAGTGTTACTCTTGATCAAGATTGCTACTGTGTATTGGTTGGACAAAATCAAATTGGATGACAATTTTTGTATAAGAATTTTTAACTATACATTTAATAAATGTATCGACCAAGTATAAGTTAAAATTTTATGAACTACTGGTTAATATTTGGCACTTGACGCTCAGTTTACCCCACCCACGCCCGACACCGTGCCTCCTGCCGTCCCGAGCCTGTCACACCCCTCACTCGTCACCTCACACAAGCGTCACACACCTGTGCCCATCCATTACCGCCTCGCACGCCCACATCCACAGTCATCCGTCAACATTCAGATCATTCCCAAGTCCCAAACATAAAGAAACATAAGTTTATCAAAATATAGAGTAATATAAAATAGTGATGATGATACACTTTACGTTGTCTTATAAAACATTTAAAGTTATATTGGCAAGATATATGAAATAATTTGGTGGGGATTATGCATCCTCCAAAATGCTAGTCTATCCTACGTTTCATAATAATCTACCATTAAGAATATTTATTTTCCTCATTTTATTGCATAATTTTCTTTAGGCTTATCTACATCAACCTTGGTTAGTATATGTCTCAACTGAAAAATTTAGATTTTATAATTAAACTTCATCAACATTTAAACCATTCATAACTCTCATGTCCTAAACATAAAAAAAACCTAACTTTATTAACATCAACATAGTAGAGTATTATAAAATAGTAATGATATACATTAAATTGTATTACAAAACATTTGAAATCAAACACATGTACAGTTTGTAGCAAAACATCTATGTATGGGAAGGATAACAACACAATTTATGAATGTTTTAATACAACAAGGCTTGATATGCTTGAAGATTGAAGATATTCAATATTATATATATCATCTATGAGCAATGAACACTTATTGGATGTCTAAATCTTCATTATGTGTTTTTGGTTTCAAGATTATTTTTACGATTGGAACAACTATAGTAGATTCAGATTTAACAAAGCATTCAAGTGGATTCTATTCGGGTTGATTCGATTCGGATGAATTCGGTTCGGCTGGATTCGAGCTGTACCAAATTTTAGGTTGATTAGGTTTTGGTCCGGTTTGTCAGATTTTCGGATCACATTTCGGGTCACGCTATTTGGTTTAAAATCATGTTTGGATCAGGTTGGATCAGTTCGGTTTTAATGGTTTGGATTACCTTTGTTCGTTCTTTGTCTTTGGTGTTAATTGTTTGGCTGTGTTTGGTATGTGTTTAGGTTACAAAGTTACTGTCCATTCCTTGGTATGTTTCCAAGTCAAGATCAGATCCGAGTGTGGTGCTCAGCTTGATAGATGGTCCTTTTATAGCAACAATTTCCCCCCTCAGGCTGGACATTAGCTTTATTTAAAGCCTTCAAGCTATTATCACAACACTATAGTGGGATTAGGTTGCATATAGGTTGGTTCTTGTTTGGCTGCAAACAATATCATGTAACTCCAAGGAAATTGGACTAATGATATGGATGGAGGGTTTTTTTCCTTAAGTTATTCTCTTTCTTCTATGAAACCTAGAGCCGCTCAAAATCTGTCCGACTCAGCGACCCGGTCCGACCCGGAAAAAAGCCCGATAGGCCCGAATCTGACAGGCTGTTTAGACGGGTTTGGAAAAAAAATAAGCCCGAATAAAAAATTGAGTCGGGCCACAGCAAATTTTCAAGCCCACGGGCCGAGCCTGCCCGGTCCGTTTTTCAATATTATTTATTATTTTTTAAAAAAATATATAAAAAATGTATATCATATATTATTTTTATATCATACATAATCAAAATTATATTTAATATACATATAATATAAATATTTACTCAAATTTATATATAATAACAATTTCAAAATTAAATATATATATATATTTTAAAAAATTTAATTTAAAGAATATAAATAAATAAATAACCGGGTCGGGCACCGACAGAATTGAAAAAAATTGGGCCTAACCTGGCCCAACCCAAAGATAAAAAATCGAGATTGATCTTCATGAGCAGATCCAACGTGTCCAAAAAATCTCCTTAACCTGGCCCGAAACCGGAAGATCCCGGATGATCACCTCTAAGGGGGCGTTTGTTTCGAGCGGGGGAAACAGAATGGAATCAGGAAAGGGAATGGAAAAGAATTCCCTTTGATTTTCCCGGTTGTTTGTTTGAGCTGGGGGGAATTAAATAAATAATCGGTCAACGGCCGTCTGTCAATGGTCAACGGTTGTCGGCTGCCGGTCAACGGTCAATAATTGCCGGTCAACATTCACCGGTCACCGGTCAATGGTCATTAGTCATCGGTCAATGATCATATGTCACCGGTCAACATGTACTGGGGAAAGGGAATTCCATTCCCTAGTAGAGGGTGAGGTATCAAGATAGAGGGTTTTGGGTAATCCCATTCCCTTTCCCTTTCTTGAAAATAGGAAAAACTGACAAAATAAACAGCAAAAACCTGATTACACCAAAACAAACTGCCCCTGAATTGAAACCGTATTGAATTGTTTTTTTTTTAACCAGTATTGCATTGTTGATGAAACTTAACCACATTTCCCTTCACGAACAAACACCTCAGCTACATTCACAAGCCGAATGAAACTAGCCTACCTCCTTTCACCCCACACTAGCATTCCCCTTTTCTCGTCGGGTGGATTCCAGCGCCGGAATCTTCATCGTCCGGCGGGATCGATTCTCACCTTTTGAATCTCCCGTCTCTCCTGCTGTCCGAATAATATCGAATATTATTGCATCAACGAACTGAAGAGTCGGATTGAAAGAAGAAAAAGCAAATAGGATTCCCGTATCAACGGCCTTAGATAAATGTGGTGGAGGTCTCCTTCTTTTATCATTGACAACCAGCGCCGACCTCTGGAGGATCAGCAACAGACCCGTCAACACGACGTTTTATCTCTTTCTCACAATCAGCAAACTCCACCGCCAGGAGTTCGAGGTCCCTCCTCCATGTCTGAAGCTACTGCCCTCCAAAACCCTAACCCTAAAATCTCTGCTTACTACCAGACGAGGTCGGCCCACCATGGCGTCATCACCAGCGATTGGCTAGCCCAGGCGCAGGCCGCTGTTGGAATTGGTCAGGGAGTTGATGATGGCTCGTCGGAGAGACATGTCCCTGGCGCTGCGGGTGAGGGAGGAGGAGGCAAGGAGTTCAGTGTTATTGATGAGTTTAATGGTTGGAGGAAGCAACCTGATTTGGCGGAGGCTGTGGCTGCAATTAGGGCTTTGGCTGCGGTTATTAGGTCCAGTAGGGCTACAACCATGATGGAGCTCGAGATTGAACTCAAGAAGGCCTCTGATTCTCTCAAAGTAAGTACTCCGTCCGTGACCATCTTGTTTACTATTTGGACATATCGTTTGACTTCAATTTTTAACATATAAGATAAATTAATTTTGAAAATTTAAGTTTTGCATATGAATCCTTATATGATAAACTATATGTTACAAAATTTAGTTTTATAAAATTATTTTATCTTATATGTTTAATATTGTAGTGGAAAAACGTGCCATAAAGCAAACAGGACGGTCAATTCAGGACGGAGGGAGTATAATCTCAGGACGATCTGATATTTCTTCGCTAATATGACTTGGAACACTGTCTGTCTCTGTTTTCAACTGGCACTTCTCCGTATTGATCTTTATTTGAGTTCTTCTGCATATCGCTACTTGATGCCTTAGCATTTATTAATAAAGATTTAGCCTTTAAGATCATGGCAATGAAGTTTCGCTGTTTTGTGGGTTTATCTAAGAGCGCTCTGCTGGCATGTAACGTCTATTTGCTGGTTCTATTGCATCGTTGTTGAAATGAGGCTGCTGGTCGAAACTTGTGTTGCTTCTGAATATTGTGCGAATTCTCGAGGTGAAATACTGAATCAGCTTCGGTTTTGTTATCGTGTTTTCTTTGTCATGTACACTAGTAGAAGCCATACACTAGAAGCCTTGCGTTGGTTTCCAGTATCTAATTTTAGAGAAGTATGTAGCTGGAGAGCAGGTTAGATACGTGTCAATTATTCTTTGTTACAGCTGTCTAAACTTGATCCAGGATTGCAAATGGCATGACATTATAATAAATTATAAAGGATCTTCAATCAGTTGATGCTCTGTAAACTCCATCGTTAATAGTAGTTCTTCATTTCCACATCTGGTAATCTACACCAGCTTTTTCATATTGCTTCGTCGGGTATTGTTCTCTTATCATAGCAGAGAACAAGTTTCTTGTTCTGAGCTTCTGTGACGAACTTGCGCCATAGTAAATTCTAGTCAGTGTGTATATCTTTGACCTACTTTTTTGTTCTACTCTTCTATGTTTGGTCTTGTATAAATATGCAACCACTTACATCAAACTCAAACTTCTAGGCCTGGGATACGACTTCCATCTCGTTATCTGCTGGTTGTGATCTTTTCATGCGGTATGTTACTCGAACTTCTGCACTAGAGTATGAGGAGTTCAAATCAGCAAAGTCTCGCCTGCTTGAACGTGCAGAAAAGTTTGGCGAGATATCTTACAAGGTCTGTGGAAATATTTGCCCGATGCCATCTTTTGTTATGCGAAAGATATCTGACAACCTTTTATGATGCTTCATACATAGGCACGCAGGATTATTGCAATGCTTGGTCAAGATTTTATTTTTGATGGCTGCACAATTTTGGTTCATGGTTTCTCCAGAGTAGTGTTGGATGTTTTAAAGACAGCAGCTGACAACAAAAAGTTGTTCCGTGTATTCTGCACAGGTTTGTGTTTTTTTTTCTTTTCTATTTTGAACCTAGAAGGTGCATACCTTTTTGTGCTCCTCCGGTGGTTGCTTCATAGAAATGCATATAGTTCGTTTGTTTGTTCCGAGATGCTGGTGGTCATGGTATGGTGATGTCTGGTTAACTAAAATATGTAGTTCGGGGAGTGGAACACTACTAACTATAGCTGAGTTAGGAATTGTCACGGTAGCTGATATGATATGTGCCTACTAATATACGGTTTCTTGCAGTTGTAGGGAGGGTCAGTATAATATCCTTACAGCTATCACTCCCGACTGTTGACTGGTCCCTTGCATCAGTAATGGCAAATAATTTTGTATTTTCTGGAGTAGAGCTTCTTTAATGGTCTGTAATAACATATTGCAGAGGGAAGGCCAGATAGGAGTGGGTTGAGATTTGCAAATGAGATGGCAAAGCTTGATGTTCCAGTGAAGCTTCTGATAGACTCAGCAGTTGCATATTCCATGGATGAGGTTGATATGGTTTTTGTTGGGGCTGATGGGGTAGTGGAAAGCGGTGGTATCATCAACAT
This sequence comes from Limonium bicolor, assembly GCA_023374045.1. Taxonomy (NCBI): domain Eukaryota; kingdom Viridiplantae; phylum Streptophyta; class Magnoliopsida; order Caryophyllales; family Plumbaginaceae; genus Limonium; species Limonium bicolor. The sequence continues at coordinate 171,950,785 of CM041778.1, read as the reverse complement.
GATGGGAACTTACCAAATAGCGTTGGTTGCCCACTGCATGAACAAACCGGTGTATGTTGCTGCTGAAAGTTACAAGGTAAAAGTTGTAGATAAAATTACTGCTATGCTTGCATTGCGTGAAGGGGATTGTCAATTTGTCATGTGATGTAGTTTTGGGCTTCATTTTGGTTACACAGTTTGCAAGGCTGTACCCATTGGATCAGAAGGACTTGGCACCAGCTTTACGCCCCATAGAATTTGGGGTACCCATCCCATCAAAGGTTGAGGTGGAAAGATCTGCTAGGGACTATACACCTCCGCAGTATTTGACTCTACTGTTCACAGATCTTGGAGTATTGACTCCATCTGTGGTTAGTGATGAACTTATTCAGCTGTACTTGTAGTTGGGAGGGAATAAAAGAAGACATCTGGTGAAAATTTTGCACGGAGGAGAGGGAGTTTTTGTTTTTTGGGTTAGTGTAACTGATATGTAGTATACTTTATATTCCCTCCTTTGGATAGAGATGAATTCTTGTTATTTAGTAGTGTGGTTGGATTCTATACTACGGAGCTAGCGTGCGTTTGGTTATGTTTCCAATATTTGTTTGGCTGATGTTAAAAGTGGTTGAATTTTGTAAGTAGATAGATGAAGAAAAAAATTCTGAAATAACACTCCACAACAAAAATATTACTTATATTAACCTCCAACCAAAACTAATTTCTAAAATAACACTCCCGTGAGAAATTATCTCTTCAAAAGACGATTTCATTAATTGTAGAAGCTGAAATCGTCTCTTCAAAAGACGATTTCACTTATTTATGAGAAACTGAGAAATCGTCTTTTGAAAAGACGACTTTAGAAATCGTCTTTTGAAAAGACGATTCTCTCTGAGTTCCGAGCCATCGCAACGTTTCAACACTTGAAATTTTCTTAAGTGTTGGGTATAGGTGAAATCGTCTTTTCAAAAGACGATTTCAATTTCAATAATTTGTGAAATCGTCTTTTGAAGAGACGATTTCTCCCGAAATGTTATTTTAGGAATTAGTTTTGATTGGAGGTTAATATGAGTAATATTTTTGTTGTGGAGTGTTATTTTGGACTTTTTTTCGATAGATGAATGTGCACATTGTAGAAAGGAATTGTGTATTCCTTCGGATGCCAAGGGAGCAGTTTGGTGAACATAAAAATGTTTTCTTTCATGAAAATGGATAAACACTCGAGCTGTCATGATGAAAATATCGCTCAGACTAAAACGGCTCAATCACGTCACGTCTAGATACTAGTGAAAACAAGATCTAGGCCCTTTTTTTTTTTGGGCTGTTCGCTCAACGCAGTTTTTGCTGCGAAAAAATAAAGCTGGTATAATCTAACTATAGTTAACAAATAACAAACTGTCATCTGTGTTTAGTTACAATATTATTCATTTATAAAGTGACGTGTGTCATTCAAAAGCAGCAAAAGCAGCTTTAATATTGAATCGCAAGTATCGAACGGAACCTTTGTTGGAACTTGAAGCCAAACATCATTCGTTCATCTTAGGAGTTGTTCGTTAAACGTTGGCATTGCTGCGTTTGTCAATAAGCTAGCTGTGGTTAACAAATAAAGAGTGGACATGCGGTTTTGGATGGGACTTTATTATAAGATTGGACAAATAAAGAGTGGACATGTGTACAAGTTTTATTATTAAAGCTAGATGAAACTCTTCTAGCTTCATATCGAACGGCACCTTAGCATTTTTGTGATATATTTGATGATATAAATAGGTGGTCTTTGTATGGGTCTCGTCTGGATTTTATGTGGGTCTTGTGTTCTTATTTAATAATATATTGTCATATACTCTCTCCGTTCAACAATAACTGTCATTTTAGAAACTTGCACACTTATTAAGAAAAGTAGGACAATGACGCATGTGCCCCTACTTTTTACTTTTCCATTTAGATAATACTTTTTAATTGAATAGTAGGGGTAAAAGTGGAAAGAAGTGTGTTAAAAAGCTAGAATGACAGATATTTTTGAACAAGAATCACATCCTAAAACGACAGATATTAATGAACGGAGGGAGTATAAAACAGTTGTCATTATATTATGGCATATTTGATGGTATAAGTGTAGTATAAAGGGATGGTATCCTACATGGGTCCCATTGGGTCCCACATAGGTCTTGCATTCTCATCCAATAACATATTACCATATATAAGTCTACTAGACTAAAATAGCTGTAAAACATCTGCAAAAAAAACTATGCCAAACACAACAACCTCAAACAAAATATCAACGGTAGAAAGTTTGTGTCAGGAAAAACTTATCGTTTCTCCGGGGAATCCATCTACGAATGTGGCATGGTTGAAAGACAAAGTGATTGAGGTGGGCAATTTGAACAACATTAAGGTGAGATGTTTGTACTCAATATGTAACGCTCCTGAGTATCATATATTATGTGTCAAGAAATAGTGAGGTATGGGTTTTTTCTTTTTTTGGATGTTGTTTCGTTTGTTTCCCGTTTATACGGTTTATTAGGCTGTGTGCCTCCAATTATCAAGAAAAAAAAATGTGTCAAGAGAGTTTGTGATGATCAGTAGATGTTGGATCCACCTCAAATTGTGTTTACAAGATGAATGTACAAGTATTGGAAAACAACAAGAAACACATTCCTTCCTATTTTATCAGATTCAGCTTGATCTTAATGGTTGTGAGTATATATATTAGGTTGTATGATATTCTTATACATAATATATAGTAGAAGTTAGGAAGAAGATGGATTGTTAGATATGGTTCAACTAGAAGCTGAAACTCTATACAATACAAATAGTTTTAGTGTTACATGATGGAAGAAGAATTGGAGGAGGGGATAAGAGTATAATAGCAAAGCAAAAGGCCGGTGACAAGGGAGTGATCCACATTTTGGTTAATCGTCATTGTTAGCACATGAGCTCCTGGAACAACTCCACCTACTGCTTCTTTTCTTTTAACCAGCTTCCAGACAGACCAAATTATGACCATTAATTAATACACCATAGTACACATGAGATGAGATGAGATGCGAAACAATCAATTAGGCAATTCGGAAGTATTTGTATTGTTACCTTTGCAACAGAATATCCCAATCGATTGACAATCATGCAGCGAAGCTTGTTTACGACGTGGCACACATGTGCCTTATAACGATAGGATGTGCCCCTATGTTGAGGCTTCAGGATTCTACGGTGTTGCCAGTCTAGCGTTCATCTCTCTGGATTGGCATTTGATCACCACACTAGTGGAGAGATGGCGCAGAGAGACACACACTTTCCATATGCCGTTAGGGGGAGCACCATCACTTTGGAGGACATAACTCTGCTATCTGGGCTACGTATAGACGGACGAGCAATCACTGGTAGCACACATAAAGACTGGGGAGCGTTGTGCGACGATCTTCTTGGAGCTCGACCAGCGGATCTTTGGCATCACAGTAGGATCAAGCTCACTTGGTTGGGCATTAATTTTAGTCAGTTAGCTTGTGATGAGGATGATGTGACAATGATGAGGCACATACATACTAATGTTGTTGGGTGGCACCGTATTTGTCGATCGGTCAGGGAACCAGGTCCATCTGATGTTCTTGCAGCTCCTGTAAGACTTTGATGAGCTGATCAGTACGTTGGGGGTCCGCCTATCTAGCATGGTTGTACCAGTAGCTGTGTCTGGCGTCTGATGCTGGGGACAGTGGTGAAATACCCCAAACTTAAATGAGTTAATAAATTATATAATTATGGTTTTCTAAGTCTAATTAAGTCCTTAAGAACATTGGTGAAGAAAGAGAAACCAAAAGAAAAAGGAAAACGCGTAAAAGTCACAAAACGTAAAAACGTGTGTTATGTAATCATAGGAGGTATATAACCTCTACTAGGGTCCTAAATGGATCCCTAGGACTTAGTTACATAATAAGAACATGTGGGAAGAATTCTTGAAGAAAACGGATCCATATAGTGGATTAAAAACGCTAACGAAGCTTTAAAGCACGTTTTTCGAGAAAACCCGGAAATGTGACGTTAAGTGGTCAAACGGACTTGTAAAAATTATAGTTGATTATATAACTATAATTATACATTAATTAAGGTCTAAGAACCATTAAAATTAAAGAAACGAGAAAAATCCGGAAAACAGTCCCGGATTAATGAATAGTGCTAATTCGGGTTTTCATGGGTGTTATTTGCTAAATGACCACACTGCCCCTCTTTCATTATTGTAAACTGGCGCCTCTCTTCTAGTAAAAGAAAACAAGTCACACGTTTTTCCCCTCCCTATCATCTTATTATTTTACCTTGTTCACTAAAAGACAAATAAGTAAAGTACATATTTACTTTAATTCTCTCTCTCCTATTACTTCAGCCTCTCTCACGGTTTGGCTTCCCCTCCAGAACTCACCATCCTCTCTATTCTTCCTTTCCTTCTAAAATGGCGATTTGTTAACACTCACTGAAATACCCCTAACTAATAAAACATTGATTAAACATCTAATCAAATGAATTAAGGCCTAAACATGCCTTAAAAGTCAATTGAGAACAACAATGGTCAACACAAAGCAAGAATTGCACCCTTTGACCGTTTAGGGTAAATACATACCCAAATGAACTCCTTAGGATCTAAAACTTTGTCCTAAGCATATTAACTCATAAATGAACACAATAAAACCATTCTCAAAGAAAAAGAAGCTCAGAAACACCTTGGGACACAAAATGTGCACTAAAACACCTTAAAGCACGTTTTTGTGTATGAGCTCTAAGATATTGACTTTTTTTCACTTTAAGACCTAGATTACATTCTTTATAACATTAATGTGACATGATAGACTATATTATAAAGTCTAAATCAAAGTTTAAAAATAAAATCAGAATGAGTGATTTTAGGTGAATAGTACCCAAAACAACATTTAATTACTTAACTTAAACCATGGTCAAATGTCATCCTTTGACTTAGCTATCCATTGCCGCCCACTTATGCTGTCATCCACATCCATTAAGCAACCTAAAATATCTTCCAATGAGTCACCAAGTACTATGCACTAAAGTAGCATTAAATGACATAAAAGGCAAAACTAGCTTTCTTTTCTCATTTACCTCCTTCCTAGCCGTGAGTTCATCAGCCAAAGCTCCCTTTCTTACTCCATTTACGCCTGCTGCTGTCCAAGTTCAGAGAAGAACACAAATTGATCTAGGTAAGCTTATAAAGCCATTTTATGTTCATTCTCTTCATTTTAATTTCCTCTTTCCATGGAGCTAAGCATCAGCCATTTCCATCCATGAATCTAGTGTGTTTTGGAGTTAAAAGGAGGGTGATTCTCGGCTGTAACAAGGGAAGAAGGAGGAGAATTCTAATCTTGATCTTTTAAGGTAAAAATGTGCTTTAAGCACTCATCTCTTCATTCCTTTCATTGCCGGTTGGAAAGCTTGGTTCCTTAGGCTTATTATCTTATTCTTAACATGCTTGTTCAGTTGGTATATCAAGAGCTTCAAGGAATAGCCAAATCCATGCCAAAAACACCATTTTTGGCATCTTAATCAAGGTGAAAATTAGCCATCTTCTAATCTGAGTTGTACCGGTTTGAAGCCTTGTTTTAGTAGCTCTTTTGATGCTCTTTTTATTCTATAAATTTAGGCCGAAGAACATCCCTTGGTGTTCTTGCTTTTCTAAGGTAATTTAACCTTGAAATTATACATTAAAACACCTCTTATGGTTAGCTCTTGCTTGGAGTCTAATCATGCCTTAATTTCTGTTTGAAAACATGTAAATGAAGCTGTGGAAAAATTATCCCAAGCTAGCCGTGGCCAAACAAGGCCTTATCTTAGCAAATATAAGGTATAAATCACTTAAACCTTCACTTGGTATATTAATATGTGTTTAAACATATGTATATGTATTACCGTGAGTGAACAAGGTTTATTAAGGTCATTCTTTTGACCTTAGGTGATTAAGGAATGATTTAGTAAATTTATATAAGTAATTAAGTAACATAAAGGTCAAATTAAGACTTTATGTGGAAAGTTGGTAATTAATGAAAAATACTAGGTGAGGCCGAGAGTTTAATGTATTTTTGGGCATTTATGTGTAATTTATTTTATAAGCTAATGTTTGTAATAAGGCCATGTACTTTAGGCCATTTTATTTATGTATTTTAAGGTTTTAATTAAATCAGGTAGCAAATATATATTACCGCAAGGAATTAGGGGTTAAACCATAATTAAATTAAATTTGGGGGCTATATAATAATAAAGCCGAAAATTAGAGGTTAAAAGGATTTAAAATGAAAATTATAAGATTTTATAAAGTTTTGGGGTTAAATGGTAATTTCTGGAAAATATGGGTACAAACCGTAATTTATGGGAATTGATGGTCAAGGAAATATTAAGGAGGTCAACCTTGACCATATGGTAGGTTTTGACCAAATTAGATAAGTTAAATAACTTATTTAAGGTTTTATAATAAGATAAGTATCTAATTGTAACATTTTTATAACATATGGGGTATATATGTTATTACCAAAAGTTAAGGGTGTAAAATGGTATTATAAACACCCATGGACTATTAGGAATTTTTAGGAATTTATTGGGTTGATTTTGGAATTAAAATAAACTATATATGTATAATATATAGTTATTATGTCATTGTTACACTTTGAAGAAGTAGATGGGGTGGAAATGTAAATACCAAGAGTATATGGGTTAGTAATGGTAATTATAACCCTTGGGTGGAATTTGGTAATTTTTGGAATAATATAAGGTATTCTATTAAGATATGTGTATAATATATAGTTTTAATGATATTATAAAACTATATGTTATAAATTGGGTCAAAGTGTAATTATAGAAAGTTGGTGGGTTGAAAAACAATATAGAACATATAAGGGGTATGTTCGGAAATTTAATATATATATAACTATAGGTTATATTAATTTTAAGGTTTAAAATGTTATAATATATGATATATATAACATCACATTTTATATGTGGTCAAATTGTAAATTTGGAAAGTTAAAGGGGTTGGAAAATACATTTAAAACAGACATGGTCTGTTCGGTTATTTTAATTAAAATAACTATAGGTTATACCATTTTATAAGTTATAAATGTTATATTATATAGTATATATAACATGGTATAAATTATGGGGTGATTTTGTAATAAACATAAAGATATGGTAAGGTAATAATATTAGATTAAATGTGCCTATGCGGCAATATTAAATAGTTTTGTATAAAAACTATAGGTTATAAGTTAAAAGAAATAAAAATATCATATTATATGATATTAGTATATGGTATAAAATTACATAATGTTATGTGGTCAAAATGGAATTTAAATGAAGTATAGTGCTGTACCGAATTATTAAAGGTTGGAAAATGAATTTTAGACTATGGTCTACAATGTTATAAATGTTATAACAATTATATGTTATTAATGGTATTGAAATGGAATTAATATAAGTAAGGATATTCACATTAAATAATGTGACAAACTATAAATAAATAAGGTTTATAAACTAAGGTATATATTGAATAAACCTTAGGGGTTGTATATATACTACATAAAATGTTACATAATATTAAGATAAAGATCTTAATATAAGTTGTATGATATAATACAATTAATGGGGATAATCATCTCATATAAGATGATAAAAATGTAACATATAATATAAGAGTTTTACAACTCATGAAACTTACCTATATTGGTAAATATATACATATGCGAGAATAATGTATATAAGGATGGATATATATTATGGTTGGAAATCATATAATATAATGGTGGAGGTTATTACATGAATATAGTTTACAAACTATAAGTTATAAGTTTTGAATTCAAATATAGTTTACTAAAAGATTAATGGGTTATATAATACAATGTATTACAATGGATGGTGGAAAAATAATGGTATATAATGAATAATGCATGCATACATGCAACTATAGGTTATATGCCTAAGTTCAATGATGGACAAGATTAAAGGAATATAATGAATTAAACTCAACAGTCGAAATATTACGACCTACGAGTCTAAGTAACAAAGCCGACTGGTTTAGAGGAACCCGTAACAATTGACTGTAGAAATCCGGGGATGAACTGTCGGGGTTACTTGTTATTCAGAAATACCGGATGTAGTTAGTCATGGAGACTGACTTATAGTTTTATTACAGTCTAGATCGTACTTCAGACAAAGGCGCCTGACGAGCTAGTGGACTACACTGCGCATCCTAGGTCTAAGGTGTACGGTATGTAAAGGGGTTTGATCCGGGTTGTCCTGAGGAATTCCTTGGGCTCGGATTTGGTTGATATAACTTGTGTGTTATGTGTGTTGATACGTGTATGTGATTATGCGTGTTACTGCATTAATTATTTATGCACGAGCGTCCTACGAGACTAACACTATGTCGACTATAGATCGACTTATATAAACATACATATGCGTTTAATGTGATGACATGACGGTTACTTAATATAATACCATTAGTATTAATGTTAAGTATATGGTAACCTAAGTAAAACACTTAGGTCTGAGTCACGACATTGTCGGTCTCTAGAGCATGGATCTCGAACATGAATATAACCTATATTGCTTCTAGGTATGTGTGAGACCCATTGGACAGCTAATTAATAAATTGTATTCTCCATAAAACTAAGAGTTTATCTTAAACATTATGAGAGAGTTGGTATGAGTTGAGGGGAGGAATCCCGGTAGTTTATGAACTACTTGGTTGCGCATTTGTGATCACTGAGGGGTACCCGATCGGGTTCCGCTCTAGGTATTTACCCAACGAGCCCTATTTGGATCGTGGGTTAGATGGCTACGACCTTTATATGGACGCCTTACGAGGAAAAGTGAATAGTCAGGGACCTCCGGACCTTTGGCAAAATGAGCACATTTGTGTGTACGGGAGTACTACTGTCCATTGGTGAGGTTATTGGGTTGTCCCAACATGACGCCCAACTGGTAATTAATTAAACATGGTTTGGATGGATGGGGCCTTTAAGGCCAAATTAAATTAATTAAGGGAGAAGTTCGCTACGACGATTATACAGTACTATAATTCGATACGCTCGTTTATACAACTGTTGTTTGTGATATTTAATGAATGCTTGGATTGGATGGATGGTTATCTATTTATGAATGTTGGATTGGATGGATGGTTATGTATTTAAGCATGTTTGTACAGTATTAATTATATCTGTAAAATGGTAAAGCATGAAACCAATATAATAATAAGATGGTTAAAATGACTAAGTGACCAATAGGGTCCAGGCCCGGCATACTCAGCGTTTATCGCTGAGACTACACTCATTGTGCAGGTTGTTGATCATTGTCGAAGCCGAAGTGCGGGAACAGGGTAGTTAGAGTTTACTTTAATTACCGCTCATGGAGTTTATTTGTATAAAAATATTAGACTGTGGATTGTATTATGGTACGGTTGTATATATTCGGGATTGGGTAGACGCTCACTTGAAATACCCCGAACTTAAATATGGTGACTTTATTATTTTAATATAGTATTTAAGGGCCTAAAGGTGCCTAAGTAATTTTTGGTAAGGAAAATAAATCCAAAAGAAACGAGAAAAACGCTTAGAAAGCGGAAAACGCCAAAATGAGCGTTTAATTAACCATAAGAGGCACGAGACCTCGGTTATAGTATTGTAAGGATTCCTAAGGCTTATTCATGCCTAATTAGTATACGGGAATGATTCCCGAAGAAAACGAATCCAAAGAAAGTATTAAAACGCTAATAGAGCATTAGCGCACGTTTCACGAGGAAACTCGAAAGCGTGATTTTAAGTGGTCGAACAGACCTGTAAAAATTGTAAATCATTAAATAATAAATATTAAGCAATTACGGAAGCTTAATAATCAGTAAAAATGATTAAACGAGAAAATTCCGGAAACGGACCCGGTTAGTGAATAGTATCGAAACCGGGTGAAATAACGAGCGTTTTCTGTAAAAGACGAAAAACGCTCCAGCTAGTAAGACAGTGAGGGCCGGTTTTTAACAGGTAGATAAACCCCTCTCACACACACACACTAGCTAGACAAATAATGATCAAAAAGCAAGATAAAAAAAAAAAAGTACAAAAGTAACTTACCTTTTCTCTCTCCCCCTCATTTCTCTCTTCTCTCTCCTTCCCTCCTTCCTTCTCCATCGGCTGCTCCCTCTCTCTCTGTTGGGTGGCGATTTTGAAGCCCCCAAAGGAAGCTCCCATGGCTTCCTCACTTTCCTCCACAAGCTCTAGCTACATGAGAGCCCCAAATGCAAAATAAATTACATATTTGTAATCCCCTCATCCTCCTCTACATTTCTATCTTTTCAAAATTCAAAAAGGATGAGTTTCGTTTTTATGGGTTTTCCCCATTTGAGGAGAAAAGCACACCATTGTGAAGCTTGGAGCCTCCTCTTTCCAACAAGGTAAAAATCTCCATGAAAGATCTCACTTTTCTCCATCTCCTTGGTTTGGCCGATTTTGCCCTCCTTATAATGCCTTGTTTTTCCTCTTGTTTTGGAGCTTTGCTTCAACCCTCCAATGGTGGTGAGAACACCTTCTTGAACCAAGGGCTAAAGCCCCTCCTAAAGCACTCTAAAGGTAAACCCTAGAAATTGTATTTTGAACACTTCAATGAACTAGCATAAATCTAAGGGTTAGTGAATTAATTATGCTTGTTTTATGTGCTTGGGGTGATGGGAATGGAGTTTGGCAACTCCATTCCCCATGTGATCGGTTTGAGCAAGAAAGAGAGAAGAAGGATTGGAAAGGAAAGAAGGAAAATAAAAGCTCAAGGTAAGAGCTCCTTCCTAATGTAAATTTTATTGCATTAGTGTAATGGGAATGGGCAAAACATTTAAAGAACCCAAAACCTTGTACTAGTATTGAGAATTGTGAAACTTGTGTATTTAAGAGTAAGTATGTGGATTGTAGGCCTTAGAGCCAAGCATAATTGTATATGTGTATTGGTATTGTGATTGAAGGAGTATTGTTGTATTGGGATTGTATATGTGTGCTGGTAGAACCCTTGTGGTTTGGCTAGAATAGGTATGAATTTGATGAGAAAGGATGTGTGTGAATAAGTAAGGAAAGTAGATGAGTTATGGCAAAATTTCGGTAGGAATTGTGCATTAAGGAATGACTTGGTGAATGGGAAAAACCAAGGTATGTATTGGGGATAGTAAGGATGTTTGGAAGCCATGGAAAGGTGATAGTAGTATGTGGAGTTAAGCTACAAAATCTGTAGCAAGGGAGGCATCAAAATGTATTGTGAAACTAGGAAGAATTTAATGTGCAGAATTTGGAAAAAAAAGGAGTGTTGGAACTTGGGTATAGAAAGTGTATTGACTTGGGGATGAATTGGTATGGTAAGTAGAGATATGTAGAATGCTAGGAATGACATTGGTTGAGGAAGTATTGGATGGAGAATTGAGTTGTAAAAATCTGTAGCATTAGAGAATGAAAAACTGTTGTAGGTGTTGAAAGGAGGTGAGGAAATTGTGTAAATTGTCTCATGGATTTAGTAATGGAATTGGTGGACGAAATGAGGTATTTTAGGAAGCCTAAATGGCATTATATCATGTGGGATTACATGTAGAAAGATTGGGGAAGGAATGGGTAAGGAAAGAATTGAGAAACAAAGTCTGTAGCAGAGTTCTGCTACCGACCGACCCAGAGTCTGGGTCGGACCGTGGGTCGGTCGGAGCTTAGGTAACGAAAATAAACCTCTCGGGAATGGACCGACCCAGGGGCCGTGGGTCGGACGTGGGTCGGTCGGACTCGAATTTTCTGTTGTCGAAGTTTCGCACTTCGACCGACCCAGAGGTGGGTCGGTCGGTGGGTCGGTCGGAGCTTGGACAACAGACCCGAAACTCTCGGCAATGGACCGACCCAGAGGTGTATGGGTCGGTCGGAACAGTTCTGGGTCGGTCGGGACAATTTCAGAAGACGGAAAACTTACTGGAATGGACCGACCCAAAGGGTTGGGTCGGTCGGTGGGTCGGTCGGCCCTAACTTATAAAAAAAAAAAAAAAAAAAATAGTAACATAGTAATCATATGTATGTATATATAAGGATATATACATATATAAAGGACCTTGGTAATACACCATTAGTGTAACATTAATGGTAAAGCAATAAGTATGTAAATGGGAAACAAGTAAGAGGATTAGTAAGGAAGTGGTAAGTGTAAGAACGTTAAGTACACCGGGATAACGGGGTAAATACGGGAGTAGCGATTATTTGTGTATTGTAAGAATATAGTATTAATAATGTTGGAACATTATCAGAGGGACAAGTGTGAACCAAGGAACGAGGGAACACACGGTAGAGCTAACCCCGGTGAAAGGTATGATTTTCTCATGCCCCACGTGCTAACCGAGTTACATTGATTTGTGTGCTGTATGCCGGCTAATCAAGACTAAAGCATGAAAACGGTTTATTGCCTTTCTTTGCGTGTCTTGCTGTATGTTGCATGAGCTAACCTTTCTTGAATTGATTGTGTGGCTTACTTGGTGCGTAGATCGACTCCTAGATGAGTCTTGTATGTAATGACTCGTAGTAAGAGTCTTATTGTGAGACAATGGAACAATAACAACGCACTAAACTATCGAATCACAACGATAACGCAACCCAATAAACTCACTAGAATGTGAGAGAGTGTACGGGAGTAACAACCTCCCGATGACGATAGAAGAATCGAAATGAATAATCCACACACAATAAGTAGTGGAAGTAAGTAAGTAACCTCTGGTAGAGGAACTAATCTTGGTACAAATATGAACCATGAGAGTAGTGAAGAATGATGAGGGATCTCCAAACCCCTTAGTAATTGGTCGACCCATTATGAGAGGACCCGACTAATGTAAGTATGTCCCGTATATGAGAGTATCCGATATGTTGGGGAAACCCTTAAACCTGAGGATACTAGACAGTAGTAATTCCCTAAGCCAGTGGAGGTTATCGAGAGAGATACTTCTAGGCTAATCTGTAAGAATGTATTATACTCTGAGAGAAGAGTGTTGGGAATACGAGTAGTCCGGTAGTACGGACATTTGAGTATTTGAGGAGCTGATCGTACAGCCCTCGTATCGTAGGTCCGGTGGCGAGTCTTCTGTATGACTCAGCCCAGAGGCCAAAGTATGAGTAATGAGTATTGCGTATGTATGAGAAGTAATGAGTACTGAGTAAGAAGTGAGTACGAGTATGTAAGGAGTATCAAGTATTGAGTATGTATGAGTAAGTAGTAAGTATTGAGTACGTATAAGTAAGTAAGGAGTACTGAGTAGCGAGTATGCACAAGCATTAGTAACGAGTATGGAGTAAAGAGCGTGTACGAGTAAAGTATCGAACATGGAGTGTCGAGTATGTAAGAGTAAAGAGTAGGTATGAGTAGAGTAATGAATATCGGACAACCCCGAAGTAGCAACGAGCAAGTAATTATACGAACGGTGGACTATAGAATTGTCTTCCTTGGTAAGTATTGTACCTTGTATGCGTATGTAATTATTGATGAACGTACTGTATAGTAATGGTATGTATGTATGTGTGCATGTAAAATGAACTCCATGTATATTCGACCCCAAAGTAGTCGATGTACCGCGGTTAGCACGCGGTATATGCGAAGGTCATGCGCAGCGTAAGCTGACCCCCTCGGGGGACCATTTTTAGTGTGCAGGTACCCGAAGCTGATCACCGTTCGAGAGAGTAGGACGGGGACTGCTACATAAGCATGGGCAGTTGTACAGTAGGGATTCATACTTGTATTGTAATGCGAATTTTGGGAAGCTTAAACTGTATTGGTAACTTAAGGATCTTAGTGTACTCGGTATGGAATGTATTGGAGTTGTAATTGGAATGAGGATGAGTATGCAATGGGAAGTAGTGTAATGTGTAGAGTACTCGGTATGTTCATATTCATCAGACCGATAGTATGTAGTATTGTAACTCGCCTTGTCAGTCACGTGGGTGACTAACGGCATTGTACACCCTCCGTTGAGTAAGTATTATCCGCTGCGAAGGTAAGTATGGTACAGTAATGACGGTATTAGCGGTAGGGGTGTTACAAAAAGTGGTATCAGAGCGAAGTATCGCTCTGATGGATGAAATACCGAGTTTAGGAAAGTACCGAGTTAGGAAGTAGAGACTTAGGGCTATGGGTTGAGTGCTAGTGTGTGAGGACGCTAGATAGGAATTTCCAGTGTGATCTGGATACCTACAGTAACCATACCCGCCCTCCGCAACCCCCGGTATAAAGATGGAACAATAACGCCAGAGAGATGGAAAGACCTCTCACACTCGGGTAAACCCGATCTGGCAGTTGCAAGTAAACCTTATTAGAAAAGAACCTGTCATACGGTCGAGTCCAAGAACTGGAAGTCCCGAAGACGGTTCCCGTTAAATGACAAGGACCGCACTTAATGGCGGAGGAATGAAGATCCTAAACACAGGATGATGAAATTTATGGCACCATGGGGCGACATGCTTCGCAGTCGCGAGAACCATGTGTAGCTAGCAAGAAGAGAAGCACAGTCGTGCAATGAAGCAAGGAAATGGAGTAACAAGCCGAGACAAGAGAGTCTACGGACCGTATCTTTGATGATACCAACAACGGTATACAACCGACTAAGGAATTAGTCGAGGTTGGATTAACACCAAACTACATGCCAAGAGGCTGTAATAACCAAACAACATGGTTCAGATAACCATGAAAGAATCATAACACAGACACCTATAGGACCACAACATAGTTCCTAAGGACAAGCCAAGTCTCGTTAACCACACTGAAGGTGTGAGACATGTCAAGTATACTGAGAAGCGACTCAGGAGATCGATCACCAAGATCAAAGGATCAAAGGAAGATCTAATAAGACCACCAACTATGGATGGAAACGATGCCGTAACCGGTATACGTTAACTGAAAAACAACTTACCCGCGCACTTGCCTAGGGCAAGTGCAGCCACAACAGAACGGTTGGAATACTTTTACCAAATCGCAAATACTTACTACAGTACCACTATGACGAATGGAGCAAATGCAGGATCACCAATCCTAAGGATGTTAAATAATGAACCCTCGGGAAGGCCTAGCGGCCCGACCATTGTATTAAGGACGTACCAATCAGCAAGAAGCTGAACTTGGTCAAGACCACAAACTTGGCAACGCCATGAAGAATTTCTTTAACACCGAACCGTTATTTCAAAAACCAAAATTTTTCTCCAAAAACCACAAACCTTCTTTCAAAACATTGGATTTTAAAACCCAACAGATGGAATATCGGTGAGTATCATAGAGTGATACAAGAGAGTTGACAATAGAATACTTCACCTAGGCGTGTGACGAACACTACTAGTGTACCCAAATACGGGATGTGGGACGACCGCACTCCGAAGGAGCTTGCGGGCCTGACAAATAGTTAGGTAAGTGGTAACGTGCCAAGACGGTACCCCACGTATGTATACATGTAGTGTACGAAACACGGGAAGTAGTCAACTCTGTTCTACGGACCATAAGTAAATACAAAACGAATTAGATACCTCAACGAGCAAAGGAAACTCAGGTAAGCTACATGCTAAGGAGTCAGAAACTCACTCCAGGAGAACAATGAAGAGTTTAAAGTGCGAGAAGCACCAACAACTGAATAAAGACATTGGACATGTCTCGAATATACTAAAGTAAAACATGACGACTGGAAGGAATACGCAGTCTAAACACAGTAAGGCAATGCCTAACACTAACACTTTAGTGTTCAATGAACGGGATAGGATTCCCAGAACAACTACCACAAACACACAGAGTGATGTGGCAAGGTACCGGAAATACCATTCATCGCCGGAAGGAATACCAAATCCGTTATAACACAAGGAAAAACACCAATGGTCTACCCTAAGAACGGGAGCCACTATAACCCTCAACGGATAACTCAGATCCAGAACCGCAAGGTGGGATAACAAACTGAACATACTCATAAACATCAAGCAGATGCAATAGCATAATCAGTAATACCCAGGAGCAATCCATAAAGGGTATCAAGTCAACAGGTTGAACGAAATATCGTGATAAGAACACCACAATTGGAACGAACATTCGGTTAGAACACCGAAGGGATCCCACTTGACAGGGGATACCCCAAATTAATAAACGGTATCAATCAATACCAGGATACGAAAGGGCCTCCAACGAACGGAAGCGTGATGCAACGATCTTATCATGGAGCCCAGTATCACCTCCAAGCTATTCTATGGCATATGGAGAAGTAACCACCTTGGAACAGCCTATGATGAGTAGAGCTCTAGGCAATGTGGCCAGTACGCCATGGAACTATTACATTACAGAGTTCAACGGTTGCAAAACCAGTTATGGACCACATGGAAAATAGTCAAGGACGACACTAATAAAGTTTATGACCAACAAGCAAGGATACCCCTCATAAATGTGAGACCGCAAGAGCGGTGAACATATGGATCCCAAGAAAGGGATACCATCAGTAACTGTCGGGAAATATATTCCTTTCAGAACTACTAACGTAGTCAAGCTTGAGCATATAATTATTGCCAAACAATGTGAAATAAGCTTCAACAGCAATTGTGACAACCAAGGAGTAACCGGTTATAAAACCAATGATGCTCAGAGAGCTCAGAAAAATAAAGGAATACCATATTCTGTATTTGCCAAATACATGGGGAACCATTGTATAAAGGATAAAAATGCATGAGCTGAAGCCAGCAACGGTGGATGCCATGTAAACCAATATTGGGGAATCTGTAAGAACATGGTGCGCATCAGGCCACCAATGTATATGAATAATCACCAATGCTATGGACTTGTTAATACAAGATGGTGGACAGACTGGGCAATAAGCCAGAAGTCTGCACCAAATGATGAAGCACCACTTGAAAGAGTAGCAATCAGTCCTATTGCGATCTCAAAAGAGAGTTACTGTCAAGTGTTTACGCCTCTGCACTCTGTAGGACTGAGTGTTTGGTTTTCATTTGGGTATTCGAGCGGTAATGGTCGAGGGAATATGAGGAAAGGTAAATTGTGGTAAACTATTCCTTTCACCAGTAGACATGGCCTAAGCCAGTCTAGCAAAAGCCTAGAAACAAACCATGCGACCTAAGGCCAAGGAGACACGATGAGTGTCAAACACCAACAATCACAAGATGTGAATTCCACAGGAATAAA
The DNA here is from genome assembly GCA_023374045.1 of Limonium bicolor. Taxonomy (NCBI): domain Eukaryota; kingdom Viridiplantae; phylum Streptophyta; class Magnoliopsida; order Caryophyllales; family Plumbaginaceae; genus Limonium; species Limonium bicolor. Next base: position 171,933,619 of record CM041778.1, on the reverse strand, counting down.
GGTGAAAGGAGGCTTAAGAAAGTCACAAGGACCGATGCATTGAGAATGCAAGGTCATACAAGTAAAGAACACTTGTAATGAACCAGAAAAAAAACTGGTACAATTCGGAAGCTACTAACAGTAGAGGAAGCACTACAACCCAGTAGTGACTTAACCTCAACCGACAATAAGTCGGAGAAATCAAGTGAATGATCACTACAGACACGACAGTATGCATATAGATTGCCAAAGAGCTGATTATAAATCTAAAACTCATCGAGTTCGAGCACGGTAAAGGAATACCACACTTGGTTAATAAACCTTGTTCCCACATCAAGAGGGACAAAAGGTAATGTGTAACACGTTAAGGATAACGAGAAGGGCGAATCACCTAAGTTATCAGGGTCGCGCAGCAGAAGCTAGTGGGCCCAGAATTATACACCTAGTGAATAAAAGGCTAATCACCAATGCCTCAAAGCCATTTAGGCTAGAACCGAATCCGGTTAAGAGTTGAATAACTCCGATGAAAATTCTTGATGCAGGGACTAACCGACAATACGGGTAAGACCCGTTGATCAAGAAACATTGTATAATAGACCGCATGGAAGCTGAACCACTCCTTGACGGCTGAATGCCCTCGACCAATGTCCAATGTTGACACATGGTAGATTACGTGGGCGTAATCCCTTCTAAGGGGGGTAGAGCGAAAACCGCGAAATGTATGTTTTACGTGATAGGTGCGTAAACTACAATGCGCATAGCGCAAAGGTATTTGTTTTAATGATTGATACTTATGTTACATAAACATTTGTATTCACTCATTGTATAATTGTGGTAAATTGGGAAGTAAGTATAGGAAAAAGGAGTAGAGAAACTCCAGGGGAATGAGTACCCCGACTGGTAACAGTATGAAGAATGAGTATGTATGGAACCGAAGTATGTAATGAGTATGAATCGGTGTACAACCGATGTATTTTATGAGTATAAATTGGAGTATAGCAACTTAATGGGATGGTATACCCACGAATTTCTTGAGTATAGTAGTTGGAGGAAATGTAGTAATGACGGATGGAATGATTAGTAAGCAAGTAAGTGAGCAATATAAATTGGAAAATGTATGTGTATGATTACGAGTAGCAAGACTAACAAGATAGAAAATGAAATAATGCTTGACAATCTGTCTGTTTGTATTGAGGTGGGAAGTGGAACTTGATTTGCTAGCGATCAAGGGAAGCCGAACACAAATTGGGGTGGAAGGATAATTCAACACCAATGCTGATCACATTGTGGTTGAAGGACTCTGGAAGCTCCCTTAAGTGGTCACAACAATGACACTAGTAATAGGTATAATCATCATAAATGAATATTAGGAGATGTATGCAAGTTTTCAAAATGAATTTCCAAACTATTTTGGTACAATGTTTTCTTCAAAATTGAGAATGAGGATCGGTTTTGAAACCGCTCCCACGGACGCTAGTGGACCTCCATGCCTAGGCACGGGTATCCGGTCGAAACCATAGGAGGAGAAGCTAGTTTTGAGTCCGTGGAAGTGTAGAGTAGTTTGAAACCACTACACCGATGGTACGGTAACAGTGTGTGTTTTGTATTTTTCCAAAGGCACAGGGGCAGCGTAGTCCCGAGTAAGTATGAGTAAGTATGAGTACAGTATGAGTAAGTAAGTATGAGTAAGTGCCGGAGGATCTCTATATGTGCAAATGAATTTGATCAGAACCAAAGGACCGTAGAGCCAGAAAGCGTAAGTGCTCAAGTCATGACGGCCGTGAACCAGAAAGCGTAAGTGTTCAAACGTGACCGGTACCTGAGGGATCACTCTCCATTGGGGGAGGATGGTACCTAATTGCCTTCGGGTGGACCCCCTTGGAGAGAAGTAAAACGGATATTTTGATTGCTATGCATGCAGTGACATGCTGTTTGGATGCGTAGTATGCATCATGTCAGACACTTGGAGTTGACAAATTATATGTAGAGGTCATAACCTTAACATAGAGTATTGGTACGAGTAACAGTATTAGATTCACCAACTTTGAGGGCAAAGTTCTTTAAGGGGGGTAGATTGAAATACCCCGAACTTAAATATGGTGACTTTATTATTTTAATATAGTATTTAAGGGCCTAAAGGTGCCTAAGTAATTTTTGGTAAGGAAAATAAATCCAAAAGAAACGAGAAAAACGCTTAGAAAGCGGAAAACGCCAAAATGAGCGTTTAATTAACCATAAGAGGCACGAGACCTCGGTTATAGTATTGTAAGGATTCCTAAGGCTTATTCATGCCTAATTAGTATACGGGAATGATTCCCGAAGAAAACGAATCCAAAGAAAGTATTAAAACGCTAATAGAGCATTAGCGCACGTTTCACGAGGAAACTCGAAAGCGTGATTTTAAGTGGTCGAACAGACCTGTAAAAATTGTAAATCATTAAATAATAATATTAAGCAATTACGGAAGCTTAATAATCAGTAAAAATGATTAAACGAGAAAATTCCGGAAAACGGACCCGGTTAGTGAATAGTATCGAAACCGGGTGAAATAACGAGCGTTTTCTGTAAAAGACGAAAAACGCTCCAGCTAGTAAGACAGTGAGGGCCGGTTTTTAACAGGTAGATAAACCCCTCTCACACACACACTAGCTAGACAAATAATGAGTCAAAAAGCAAGATAAAATAAAAAAAAGTACAAAAGTAACTTACCTTTTCTCTCTCCCCCTCATTTCTCTCTCTCTCTCTCCTTCCCTCCTTCCTTCTCCATCGGCTGCTCCCTCTCTCTCTGTGGGTGGCGATTTTGAAGCCCCCAAAGGAAGCTCCCATGGCTTCCTCACTTTCCTCCACAAGCTCTAGCTACATGAGAGCCCCAAATGCAAAATAAATTACATATTTGTAATCCCCTCATCCTCCTCTACATTTCTATCTTTTCAAAATTCAAAAGGATGAGTTTCGTTTTATGGGTTTTCCCCATTTGAGGAGAAAAGCACACCATTGTGAAGCTTGGAGCCTCCTCTTTCCAACAAGGTAAAAATCTCCATGAAAGATCTCACTTTTCTCCATCTCCTTGGTTTGGCCGATTTTGCCCTCCTTATAATGCCTTGTTTTTCCTCTTGTTTTGGAGCTTTGCTTCAACCCTCCAATGGTGGTGAGAACACCTTCTTGAACCAAGGGCTAAAGCCCCTCCTAAAGCACTCTAAAGGTAAACCCTAGAAATTGTATTTTGAACACTTCAATGAACTAGCATAAATCTAAGGGTTAGTGAATTAATTATGCTTGTTTTATGTGCTTGGGGTGATGGGAATGGAGTTTGGCAACTCCATTCCCCATGTGATCGGTTTGAGCAAGAAAGAGAGAAGAAGGATTGGAAAGGAAAGAAGGAAAATAAAAGCTCAAGGTAAGAGCTCCTTCCTAATGTAAATTTTATTGCATTAGTGTAATGGGAATGGGCAAAACATTTAAAGAACCCAAAACCTTGTACTAGTATTGAGAATTGTGAAACTTGTGTATTTAAGAGTAAGTATGTGGATTGTAGGCCTTAGAGCCAAGCATAATTGTATATGTGTATTGGTATTGTGATTGAAGGAGTATTGTTGTATTGGGATTGTGTATGTGTGCTGGTAGAACCCTTGTGGTTTGGCTAGAATAGGTATGAATTTGATGAGAAAGGATGTGTGTGAATAAGTAAGGAAAGTAGATGAGTTATGGCAAAATTTCGGTAGGAATTGTGCATTAAGGAATGACTTGGTGAATGGGAAAAACCAAGGTATGTATTGGGGATAGTAAGGATGTTTGGAAGCCATGGAAAGGTGATAGTAGTATGTGGAGTTAAGCTACAAAATCTGTAGCAAGGGAGGCATCAAAATGTATTGTGAAACTAGGAAGAATTTAATGTGCAGAATTTGGAAAAAAAGGAGTGTTGGAACTTGGGTATAGAAAGTGTATTGACTTGGGGATGAATTGGTATGGTAAGTAGAGATATGTAGAATGCTAGGAATGACATTGGTTGAGGAAGTATTGGATGGAGAATTGAGTTGTAAAAATCTGTAGCATTAGAGAATGAAAAACTGTTGTAGGTGTTGAAAGGAGGTGAGGAAATTGTGTAAATTGTCTCATGGATTTAGTAATGGAATTGGTGGACGAAATGAGGTATTTTAGGAAGCCTAAATGGCATTATATCATGTGGGATTACATGTAGAAAGATTGGGGAAGGAATGGGTAAGGAAAGAATTGAGAAACAAAGTCTGTAGCAGAGTTCTGCTACCGACCGACCCAGAGTCTGGGTCGGACCGTGGGTCGGTCGGAGCTTAGGTAACGAAAATAAACCTCTCGGGAATGGACCGACCCAGGGGCCGTGGGTCGGACGTGGGTCGGTCGGACTCGAATTTTCTGTTGTCGAAGTTTCGCACTTCGACCGACCCAGAGGTGGGTCGGTCGGTGGGTCGGTCGGAGCTTGGACAACGACCCGAAACTCTCGGCAATGGACCGACCCAGAGGTGTATGGGTCGGTCGGAACAGTTCTGGGTCGGTCGGGACAATTTCAGAAGACGGAAAACTTACTGGAATGGACCGACCCAAAGGGTTGGGTCGGTCGGTGGGTCGGTCGGCCCTAACTTATAAAAAAAAAAAAAAAATAGTAACATAGTAATCATATGTATGTATATATAAGGATATATACATATATAAAGGACCTTGGTAATACACCATTAGTGTAACATTAATGGTAAAGCAATAAGTATGTAAATGGGAAACAAGTAAGAGGATTAGTAAGGAAGTGGTAAGTGTAAGAACGTTAAGTACACCGGGATAACGGGGTAAATACGGGAGTAGCGATTATTTGTGTATTGTAAGAATATAGTATTAATAATGTTGGAACATTATCAGAGGGACAAGTGTGAACCAAGGAACGAGGGAACACACGGTAGAGCTAACCCCGGTGAAAGGTATGATTTTCTCATGCCCCACGTGCTAACCGAGTTACATTGATTTGTGTGCTGTATGCCGGCTAATCAAGACTAAAGCATGAAAACGGTTTATTGCCTTTCTTTGCGTGTCTTGCTGTATGTTGCATGAGCTAACCTTTCTTGAATTGATTGTGTGGCTTACTTGGTGCGTAGATCGACTCCTAGATGAGTCTTGTATGTAATGACTCGTAGTAAGAGTCTTATTGTGAGACAATGGAACAATAACAACGCACTAAACTATCGAATCACAACGATAACGCAACCCAATAAACTCACTAGAATGTGAGAGAGTGTACGGGAGTAACAACCTCCCGATGACGATAGAAGAATCGAAATGAATAATCCACACACAATAAGTAGTGGAAGTAAGTAAGTAACCTCTGGTAGAGGAACTAATCTTGGTACAAATATGAACCATGAGAGTAGTGAAGAATGATGAGGGATCTCCAAACCCCTTAGTAATTGGTCGACCCATTATGAGAGGACCCGACTAATGTAAGTATGTCCCGTATATGAGAGTATCCGATATGTTGGGGAAACCCTTAAACCTGAGGATACTAGATAGTAATTCCCTAAGCCAGTGGAGGTTATCGAGAGAGATACTTCTAGGCTAATCTGTAAGAATGTATTATACTCTGAGAGAAGAGTGTTGGGAATACGAGTAGTCCGGTAGTACGGACATTTGAGTATTTGAGGAGCTGATCGTACAGCCCTCGTATCGTAGGTCCGGTGGCGAGTCTTCTGTATGACTCAGCCCAGAGGCCAAAGTATGAGTAATGAGTATTGCGTATGTATGAGAAGTAATGAGTACTGAGTAAGAAGTGAGTACGAGTATGTAAGGAGTATCAAGTATTGAGTATGTATGAGTAAGTAGTAAGTATTGAGTACGTATAAGTAAGTAAGGAGTACTGAGTAGCGAGTATGCACAAGCATTAGTAACGAGTATGGAGTAAAGAGCGTGTACGAGTAAAGTATCGAACATGGAGTGTCGAGTATGTAAGAGTAAAGAGTAGGTATGAGTAGAGTAATGAATATCGGACAACCCCGAAGTAGCAACGAGCAAGTAATTATACGAACGGTGGACTATAGAATTGTCTTCCTTGGTAAGTATTGTACCTTGTATGCGTATGTAATTATTGATGAACGTACTGTATAGTAATGGTATGTATGTATGTGCATGTAAAATGAACTCCATGTATATTCGACCCCAAAGTAGTCGATGTACCGCGGTTAGCACGCGGTATATGCGAAGGTCATGCGCAGCGTAAGCTGACCCCCTCGGGGGACCATTTTTAGTGTGCAGGTACCCGAAGCTGATCACCGTTCGAGAGAGTAGGACGGGGACTGCTACATAAGCATGGGCAGTTGTACAGTAGGGATTCATACTTGTATTGTAATGCGAATTTTGGGAAGCTTAAACTGTATTGGTAACTTAAGGATCTTAGTGTACTCGGTATGGAATGTATTGGAGTTGTAATTGGAATGAGGATGAGTATGCAATGGGAAGTAGTGTAATGTGTAGAGTACTCGGTATGTTCATATTCATCAGACCGATAGTATGTAGTATTGTAACTCGCCTTGTCAGTCACGTGGGTGACTAACGGCATTGTACACCCTCCGTTGAGTAAGTATTATCCGCTGCGAAGGTAAGTATGGTACGGTAATGACGGTATTAGCGGTAGGGGTTTACATCACTTGTCGACGTTTATGGTTTATGGTTTATGGACTTAGTATATGTATAGGAGTTAGCTCGTTATCACAACGGTTAGCAGTTTGTTTATTTTGGTTGTTGGCTATAGTTATGCTTCGTTACTCGCATGGGCGAGTAATGGCAGGTGACACCCGAGTGAGTATTAATGTTGTTATTTATCTTCCGCTGTAAGACGTTTTATTTATTGCTACGTGAGGGATTATACGTGTTCGAGAGGGGTGTTACAAAAGTGGTATCAGAGCGTGTACCGCTCTGATGACGAGATACTAGGTTAAGATATGAGCTTAGGACTTGGAATTACAGGAAACGTTTGGGAGGTACGAGACGACTCGTCTTAACAGAATTATGTTTAGTAACGCAAATTGCGTGATATGTTAGCCTTATAGGCAATTCAAATATCCACTGGTTGTGTACGGTAAATTACCGAGTATTCATGCGACATTCTGTATTACAGATGTCTGGGGGAACTAGAGGCCGTGGTGCCGGTAGAGGTGGTGGCGGTGACCCCGTGATTCCAAGGGGTTGCAGAGACGATTGCTGCCGTTCTCGCACAGCTTGGTACTCAAATTGGAGGAACACCAGCCCACCCGCCACAGCCCAGGGAGACGAACTGGCTGAAGTCAGTTACCGAGACCCGACCACCTACTTATTCAGGGAGCCAGACCCCGTAGCCTTGGAGCGTTTTATAGTAGACATGAGAAGGCCTAAGAAGCTTTACAAGTACCTGCCGACAAGAGAGTCGTCATTGCTGCTTTCCATCTAACGGATGCAGCCAGCACTTGGTGGAGGTTGGTCAAGGACCATCACCTGGCTACGCCTGACTTTACGTGGGCTGCCTCGTTTGAGCTGCTGAGGGGGAAGTACTACCCGACACATCTCAAGCAGAAAAGCGCTGTGAGTTCGAGACACTTTCCCATGGAGGTCTGACCATGATGAGTACTACGCCGATTTCATCGGTCTGCTGGACTTCATCCCCGGAGTCGACTACTCAGAGACCGTGAAGGTCGAGTTCCGGGGGATTGTTGTTTCACATTCAGATGGTGATGGGTGCTACCCTCTATACTACCATCCAGGTATAATCATGAATCCCATTAATTATTTACTTACTAATTATGATTAACTTTGTGAGGATTTACCAATGAGATTCCAGGAGTGTTTATGGACTCTGCCAAGGGCGGAGCTAACGCTCCAGACTCGGGAAGAGACCTTGGGTCCAAGAAGAAAAAACCCTGAGGGAGTCTAGGGTGGAGGAGCATCATAGCCAGAAGAAGGGAAAGTAAGGACTTATCCCATTCTAAATTACTTACCATATTAAACACCTTTATGAATGTTGACCCGAAACCTTAAACAGAATCCTTCCAGAAGAAAGGGCAGTGGGTCACCAGGGTGCTAAGGGGAAAGAGCCTGTCCCTCGTTGACCTGCCCAGCTATAGATGCTCAGCCTCTGAGATATGCACCTTCTAAGGGTGAGAACACCTTCCTCTTAATTAAAATGTAACCTTAGCCTTATCCTTCAAATATTAACTTAAATTAAATTAAATATCACCATCAGGCACGGACAGCCCCCGCGCCATTTCTATTCAAGCGTTGCGGGAAGGATCCTGGGGTCGACTGCATGGCCGCAAAGTAGAGTGCCGTACTGCAAGAGAGAGGGCCACCGGGAGTTCGATGTTGGATGAACCTGAGGGCCGTACTACAGGCCACCAAAGAATACTCAGAAGACCTCAGCTGGAGATCTGGAGTACCACGAGGCGGTAGGAGGGCCAGACATCTACTGATGCTGGAGCCCAGATAGGGAAGGAGTCGATAGGCATGAGTACCCTGAACTCCGAGAAGACCGCTAGTGGAAGACTTTTGTTATTTTGAATACTTAGCTTGATTGAGAGAGAGATATTTGTAAGTATGTGGGAGTGTGTCAGTGACCACTCGCCTTTTGTGTATGACTTTTGGGACTAGCTATGTGTACTCGATACCAGTAACCTTGGAACCTTGACCGATCAGATAAATTGAATGGAATTTTAATGCCTACACTATCATGTGACCCTTACTCAATGACAAGAGTCAACGAGACCGGTTAATTTGTGAACCAACATTTCAACCTGCATGGCGCACTGCTACTGCAAGCGCTATGACAATCAGCCTACTGAAATTTCATCATCTGCCTTGCGCACTTGCCACAGCAAGTGCTGCGCTACCACTAAATTTAATCTCTTATTAAATACCAAATTTTCATACAAGTTTTTTGTACATTCTTTAGATTAGAAATCTATGAAACCTCGGGAAAACCTAAGGAACCTCTGTGGAAGACTATCAGTTCAACCACTGCACTGAAGAAATTATACAGCCACTGTAATTGTTAACTACAACACCTAGTTTAAATGTTCGAGAATTTTCAGACATGGCTTATTAGCCGAATACGAGAATGTATGCCAGCATTTGATGATGCTAATCACTACTAGTGATGAATGTTTATCCTAAGGACAAGCATAACCTTGTGTGGAATAGAATACCCTTTGTAGATGCACCACCGTTAATGAGGATGGTTGGGAAGTGAAGAGCCTAGTTGCTCAAGCTATTATGCTATATGCAATATATCCAATTAAACGGATGAGAGAACGAATACGAACTATGGATGAGATGTGATCATGATTAAACAGGGAGGAAAAGAATATGTGTTGTACTCAAGGAGATCGAAATAGGAGAACCAATTTTGCTAAATATAGCACGAATTTTACTTACACCGAGCTTAGTAACGCCGGCTTGTAACTCGAGTGAGGGTAACAAAGTGATGTGGACATGGTAACACTGGGATCCAGTCGAGCGCTGAACTTGCTTACCCCGTCCAAGTCTGCAGCCGTAAAGGCGAATCAATATTTTAATGTTTAACGGATTGACAACCAAGTACTACCTTCAGAAAGGAGTGCAAGAAAAAATATATTACTGAGGACATGAGTCCAGGGAGCAAAAATGTAACCCCCAGTTTTTACACCCTTTTTTTCTTTATATTTTACATTAATACAGCAGCGGACGTCTTACAAAACCGGAGTGCTACCGCCACACCCACACCAGCAACAACAAACTCTCACCGGTTGCACTCTAGGAGTCTTAAGACACAGTTTTCCCTCTTTTAGAGCAACTAAGGATTACCTAAATTCCAAATGGTATTTGCGCCTGATTTTCTCAGCGTAGCTTAGTTATATCATCCTAAAAACACTGTCAAAATTTCAGCTCAAGATCAGCTAGGGTTCGGAGTGGGCAAGGTTAGAAAATCAAAAGCAAAACATGCTTAAGGTGAGATTTTGGTGAGCATAAGTGTTACCTGGACCCTTCTTGCCATCTTAGCCACGTCCTTACAAGTTCCTTAGCTAATTGAATCAATTTCTTCCACCAGCAAATTCGCCCAAGGTCACCAGCTGCTTCTCGCTCCTTGAAATCTTGTTTTTCCTTGATTTCGAGCTTGAATTCTCTTCTCTAATGGTGGGTGTTGTGTTCTATGAGCTTCTATGGACTTCTCATGGCGTGTGGGTGTTTTGAGAATAGAAAATAAGCCAGGCTCCCATCTCCTCTTATATAGGCGTGAATGGACTTCAAATGGGAGTTAATTTTACTTCATAATTAAGTGTAATGATTAAAGAGATAAACCTTATCCTTTGTAACCCCTTGGATGATGGACACTTGGCTTAGACTAATCCCAGCCCTTGGAGTGGCTATCTTCATCATTAATGAAGGGATAAGGTTCTTGATAAGGCTTATCCTTATAATGATTACATAAAGACAAAATAGAAAGATGTCTTCACTTACAGTCGTCGGATTGTAGATTTTGCTATGATAAATCTCCACCATCCATGTGTGACCATCCCTCATTAATGAAGGTGACACAAGGCTTCTCTTGATTGGACCATGTGTAACTAATCATCTCTTGACACCTCGACACTTACATCATCGTTATGTCATGCCGACATCATTGCTGCATCATCACTGCATCATCACTGCATCATCATGGTCAAAGTTGACCATTGACCAAGGTTTGACCATTGTCCAATGTTTGACCGAGGTTAGACCAAGGTTGACCAAGGTTTGACCATAGTTGACCGAGACTTCTTGAACTCCAAGTAACTCCCCGAAATTGCAGTGTTTTTTCGGAACTTTCTGAATTAGGGTTTCTCCAGGGTTTCTTGGTTGATTCCCGGCCACTAGGGTTTCCTCGTGTTCTCTAATAATTCCTATGGAACTATGGTTTCCAATAGGGTTACAAAAATTTGGGGTATTACAAAAAATATTGTCTCCAACCACTTTACCACCCATGCCACTAGGGCAATAGCACTTACAACAAGATAACCGATAACGCGAACTAATTAGCATCAAACTACAACAAGGGCATCCATCAAAAGGGAGCTTGACAACAGAATACTTCACAATAGTCGTGTGACGGACACTACCAGTTTACTAAACGAGACGTGGGACGACCGCACTCCGATAGGAGCTTGTGGGCCTGACAGACCTATTTATAGGTTAGTCAGGTAAGTAGTAATGTATCAGTACGGTACCCCATGCATGTAGACAAGTAGTGTTAGGAACACGAGAAGTATTCAACTCCATATTAAGGACAGGGATGCAGATTACCTCGAAGATGGACGAGAAGAGCCACGGTTAAACCAACGGGCTAGAGAAATCAAGAACCTTCAACACAGAGTAACAGACAGTATACAATGAAGACGTGAGCACTAAGGATAGAAACATGAAAACCCATTACATGGGCGAATAATATGTAGAACCCTCATAAGGATTGAGCAAATTCTTGTAATCCAGAGGAATCTACCAGATGATGTGAACATAAACGCGTGACTACGCAATGATGAGAGACAAAGCTAACATACCAGCAGATACCTTAAGCAAGGAACAACATTATTATAATTTACGGACGAAATGTACAACTCACATGATAATTGGTTCATCTTATCTGTTTGACTCATTAGATATTAACTGCTGAGGGTTTACGCATCTGCACTCTGTAGGACTGAGTGTTTTGGTATTGCACTTGTGCAGTTATTAATCTAGTGGGAATACGGGAAGATGTAATGGATATCAACACGAAGTGAGTATCAAAGAACTACAACAGTGTGTTACTCCAGAACAAGACCACTTGGAGACACGAATGACAAGCTTTATCTCCGTGGACATGTAGGCTGGTACGTCTTAGTATTACAAAGACAAGTGCAAAGATCACTAAGTACTAACAATAGCCAATGTCATATTACACCTCAAGCTGAATATCAGTGAGAGAAGACACACACATGTACGCTAGTAATCCAATGAGAGGATACACAGCAATGAAAAGAGGCAAACTGAGCCTATGTTCATGGGTCTGCACCTCAATACGGAGCGAGTGGGCCCATTAGAATGAACTCGGGAGAGAGCACAAATAGTTCAGTGCCTCACCCTTTATATATTATGGAGCCCGGAAGGGCTAGAGTCATACCCGTCTCTCTAATATGAGGATAATCCACGAGTTGGAGAACTCTATGAGAGCCAAGTATCCAGCGCTCCATGTTGAGCGGATGTTGTATACTTGTGGGGTATGGGGGCGTAACCCTTTTTAAGGGGGGTAGAGCCTCTTGGCTGTGCACGTGTGTGCACTAAGTTTTGTTGTTTCGTATGCGGGGCATACAGTAGTTTGTGGTATGCGGGGCATACGATGTTTGTTTGTTTGTTGGTTTCGTATGCGGGGCATACAGTGAATTGGTGGTATGCGGGGCATACGATGTTTTGTTGGTTTTGTTTGGTACGCGGGGCGTACGATGTGGAATTGTTTGTGTGTGATGTGCACTTGTATGTATGTATCTTATGAGATACCTGTTTGAATGATGTGTATACACCCATGTGTGTAGTACCTTTATTATGATACTTGCGATATATATATTTATATTACCTTGTAGATTGATTACATATGGTATCGCCTAGACACGAAATGAATCATTAGATATGGAATGAGGAAGGATGGTATGTTATGGACACCTTGGGGAGGTTGTCAGGGTTTGTAGAATTGATAGGAAATATCGGTGCTGATGGATCGCCTATACCCATATATGATTGAACTAATGCCACAAAGTGATGGCTATGTGCTGTATAAGCACAATACGATGTGTGAAATGATATATCACATAGATATACATTATGGGAATAATGGGTAGTTATATATTTATACATACTTATTTGAGAAAGCGACTTCGGGATGAAGTCTTTTTAAGGGGGGTAGATTGAAATACCCCTAACTAATAAAAAATTGATTAAACATATAATAATGAATTAAGGCCTAAACATGCCTTAAAAGTCAATTGAGAACAACAATGGTCAACACAAAGCAAGAATTGCACCCTTTGACCGTTTAGGGTAAATACATACCCAAATGAACTCCTTAGGACCTAAAACTTTGTCCTAAGCATATAACTTATAAATTAACACAATAAAACCATTCTCAAAGAAAACGAAGCTCAGAAACACCTTGGGAAACAAAATGTGCACTAAAACACCTTAAAGCACGTTTTGTGTACGAGCTCTAAGATATTGACTTTTTGTCACTTTAAGAACTAGATTACATTTTATAACATTAATGGACATGATTGACTATATTATAAAGTCTAAATCAAAGTTTAAAAATAAAATCAAAATGAGTGATTTTGGGTGAATAGTACCCAAACAATATTTAATTACTTATCTTAAACCATGGTCAAATGTCATCCTTTGACTTAGTCCATTGCCGCCCACTTATGCTGTCATCCTCATCCATTAAGCAACCTAAAATATCTTCCAATGAGTCACCAAGTACTATACACTAAAGTAGCATTAAATGACATAAAAGGCAAAACTAGCTTTCTTTTCTCATTTACCTCCTTCCCAGCCGTGAGTTCATAAGCCAAAGCTCCCTTTCTTCCTCTATTTACGCCTGCTGCTGTCCAAGTTCAGAGAAGAACACAAATTGATCTAGGTAAGCTTATAAAGCCATTTTATGTTCATTCTCTTCATTTTTCTTTCCTCTTTCTATGGAGCTAAACATCATCCATTTCCATCCATGAATCTAGTGTGTTTGGAGGTTAAAAGGAGGGTGATTCTCGGCTGTAACAAGGGAAGAAGGAGGCGAATTCTAATCTTGATCTTTTAAGGTAAAAATGTGCTTTAAGCACTTATCTCTTCATTCCTTTCATTTCTGGTTGGAAATCTTGGTTCCTTAGGCTTATTATCTTCTTCTTAACATGCTTGTTCAGTTGGTATATCAATTGCTTCAAGGAATAGCCAAATCCATGCCAAAAACACCATTTTTGGCATCTTAATCAAGGTGAAAATTAGCCATCTTCTAATCTGAGTTGTACCGGTTTTAAGCCTTGTTTTAGTAGCTCTTTTGATGCTCTTTTTATTCTGTAAATTTAGGCCGAAGAACAGCCCTTGGTGTTCTTGCTTTTCTTAGGTAATTTAACCTTGAAATTATACATTAAAACACCTCTTATGGTTAGCTCTTGCTTGGAGTCTAATCATGCCTTAATTGCTGTTTGAAAACATGTAAATGAAGCTGTGGAAAAATTATCCCAAGCTAACCATGGCCAAACAAGGCCTTATCTTGGCAAAAATAAGGTATAAATCACTTAAACCTTCACTTGGTATATTAATATGTGTTTAAACATGTGTATATGTATTACCGTGAGTGAACAAGGTTTATTAAGGTCATATTTTGACCTTAGGTGATTAAGGAATGATTTAGTAAATTTATATAAGTAATTAAGTAACATAAAGGTCAAATTAAGACTTTATGTGGAAAGTTGGTAATTAATGAAAAATATTAGGTGAGGCCGAGAGTTTAATGTATTTTTGGGCATTTATGTGTAATTTATTTTATAAGCTAATGTTTGTAATAAGGCCATGTACTTTATGCCATTTTTTTATGTATTTTTAAGGTTTTAATTAAGTTAGGTAGCAAATATATATTACCGTAAGGAATTAGGGGTTAAACCATAATTAAATTAAATTTGGGGCTATATAATAATAAAGCCGAAAATTAGAGGTTAAAAGGATTTAAAATGAAAATTATAAGATTTTATAAAGTTTTGGGGTTAAATGGTAATTTCTGGAAAATATGGGTACAAACCGTAATTTATGGGAATTGATGGTCAAGGAAATATTAAGGAGGTCAACCTTGACCATATGGTTGGTTTTGACCAAATTAGATAAGTTAAATAACTTATTTAAGGTTTTATAATAAGATAAGTATCTAATTGTAACATTTTTATAACATATGGGGTATATATGTTATTACCAAAAGTTAAGGGTGTAAAATGGTATTATAAACACCCATGGACTATTAGGAATTTTTAGGAATTTATTGGGTTGATTTTGGAATTAAAATAAACTATATATGTATAATATATAGTTATTATGTCATTGTTACACTTTGAAGAAGTAGATGGGGTGGAAATGTAAATACCGAGAGTATATGGGTTAGTAATGGTAATTATAACCCTTGGGTGGAATTTGGTAATTTTTGGAATAATATAAGGTATTCTATTAAGATATGTGTATAATATATAGTTTTAATGATATTATAAAACTATATGTTATAAATTGGGTCAAGTGTAATTATAGAAAATTGGTGGGTTGAAAAACAATATAGAACATATAAGGGGTCTGTTCGGAAATTTAATATATATATAACTATAGGTTACATTAATATTAAGGTTTAAAATGTTATAATATATGATGGGGGTTGCTATTCGCAGTACAAAATTACTAATCACCGCAGTACAAAATTTTTTTAATTCATATTGACGTTGTACACATGTAATGATGTGTCGCTGTGTTTTTTTTTTCAAAAAATGATATAGGAAAGTAAATTTACCGAAGTAGTTTGTAGTTGATTAGTAGCGAATTTTACTAGTTACTTTTTTGTTGGAATCAATACAGGAACCTTTTTTTTGTAAAAAAAGTGTTGGATTACATTTTTATGTGTTTATATTATATTTTTATGTGTTTATATTATTAATTTGACTTAAAATTAATTTGTACTGCGAATAGCAAATACTTTACTATTCGTAGTACAAATTTTTTTTTTCACCAAACTTAGTTGAATAAGTTTGAATGTTACGGGGAGACACTTTTTTTTGAAATAATAGATGTTTGAATAACCAAATTTAAGTGAATATGAGTAAAACAACAACTAAGTTAAAGAGAAACTAAGTTAAAACAACTAATTTATTGATAAACTAAGTTACAACAACTAAGTTAAAGAAAGACTAAGTTACAACAACTAAGTTAAAGAAAAACTAAGGTACAACGTTGATCCAACTATCTAACCTAGATTGTAATTGATGAATCCAAGGTCCGACAGTGTTTGGATCTCTATAAGCGAACCACTACGGATAGACAGGGGGGAGTGGGGAGTCTTGAACCATGCCGAACCTTATGAAATGACCCTCGGGGCAAATTCCTATGTGGATCTCTCCTCTTGGGCTATCACGATCGGTATAATTATCGATGGGAAGGTATGTGGCACTTGCCGCACCCCCATAGACAGTAGAGTAGAAAACTACTATCGAAGTGTACCTTGTCGCGATCACCAACCCCATTTCCGTGTGCATCCATTTATGTTGAGGTGCTGGCTCTCCTGAATTCCAATGAAGCGCTCTTAACATGGCGTTGTACGGTCCTTCGTTAAAAATGGCCTTGTATAGTCCATTCGCCGGTGCTTGATTCTTCATGTGATTGAACAATGCTACACAGACATCTTTCCACCTCTCTTCGTCTGAATATAGGTAGTCAGCAATGACCCTGAAACCACAATTCCCATCTCCACGAACATCAATATACCCAGTCATATATTGATATAGGTTGGGGTTGAAATTCTGGTAGTATGGGAAGTCGGCAAGGGGCTGGAATCGACTCGGATTTGATGATCCTCTATTACGTGATCTTCTATTTGATGGCGCTCCTTGTGACTGGCCTGCCCTTGGTCGGTTACGTTCCCAAGACGAAGGTTCCCGTCGGTTTGGTCTTGAGGGCCCAGTAGGTCTGCCAATCCCAACCTGTTCCAATGGCTCTCCTAATTGGCACACCATATCTGGGTGAAGGAAGTTTTGGAGTTGACTGTAACATCTCGCAATCAGAGTAGGATCATCTGACTGTGCTACCTCAGAAGCTATGTCTCGCCATCTATTTTGTTCTTCCTCCATGTAGGATACCATATCAATTGTCGATTCATGTTTCTCCCAGCTTAGGGTATACCAGAAACGATGTATATCCCTCTTTGAGCATAGTATACCACTATCCAGCATGTAGTTTAATTTACAAGCGCATGGTAATCCATGAGAGGTTACCTTGTCACATCCACAAATTGAGCTGTCCATTTGCACATAATTCGTCCTTCCAAGCTCCTTGACTAGCTCATCTAAGCAAAGGGTACTAACCTTCCCGATCAAGTCAGCGATTGGAACCCTCATGTGCTCTCTTCTATGTTTTGTCCTGGCTGCCTCAAAATCCTTTTTTAACTCCCGGATGCTTGTATTCACATGATCGTTAATCTTTGGAAAGATTACATCCAAAGTGTGTCTAGCACTCCTTAATCTCGCCTTTAGAGAAGAATGTGCGGCCTCCACCCTATCAAATGTTTAAGTAAGTTTTATAGATCTATAACAATCACTGTATTATCTTAAACATTACAAGATTAACAATTTTACCTATTTGTCGTTGTGTTGCCGAAGTGCAACACATTCTTGACCCAAGCCTCCACAAATTTTTCCTTGTATTTCTCCCAGACTGATGCAACATACGTAATGAAACGTGGGTAGCTTTGGTATGTGTCCTTGAAATATGCGTACCTCTCGTTGTAGTCCTGCTCTGTGCTCGAGTAGACAACCAAAGTCCACATTCGAACTGCAGCCGCCGCCCTTCCTATATCACCCATATAAGTCTCGGCTTTCCCCTGAACGTTCCTACTTATGTGCCACCGACATAGTAGATGATGAGATTCAGGAAATACCTCATCTAAGGCATTCATCAGGGCCAGACATCTGTCGGTGATAAATGTAGAGGTTGTAGTCCGCCCGAGGAGGTCCCTTAATTGTTGAAGTGCCCACACATACATGTCTGTTGCTTCTGATACAAGGAAGGCGAAGGCAATGCTGAAGTTTTTGCCTATACTCGTCATCCCGATGAACTGAACCAAAGGCATTTTTGCTATGTTTGTTTTATAGGTAGCATCAATGCCTATGACATACGGGAACGCATGGAGCAGTAATCTAGATGTAGGGTGTGCAAAGAAGATGGACCCAAGTCGTGTTTGATCATCTAAATTGTGAAATATAATCATGTTATCTATCAAATTAAGATGAAACCTAAATGATTGAAGTTATTTGAGGCATACTGAGTTGACTTACTTGGATCTGTAGTGTAATCGTAGTAGTAGTTGTTTTTGTCTAGGTCACTCAGCAGAGTCTGCACCATAGATCGACCATCTCTATTTACTAGTTTTGTTTTTTGTATCCGGTTGTATATGTCTTTCCTTGTTGCTGACGTTTCTGGGTTGATTGTTGTGAGCTCGGAATAAATTGCACAGGGGGGCACACCGACTCTGGTTCTCTGGTCGATCATAATCTCCTCCGCCTCAGTCAGGCGTTTTCCCAAAATGGCCCTCTGCCCACTCTGCGAGATCATGGTTATGCCATCCGTTACCCACTTGCAAGAAACACCCGTAGCTTGTGTAATACCCCTTAATTTTAAAAGGGCAACCACATTTCTTTGAACCCGATGATCTGCGCCGGTTGATGACACCAGGTCGTGATGTCCTTCGTGGTTTCCAATACCTCTCGCATGTTATGTGGAAATCTTGGCCCGCCCGAGAACTTTGAATTATGGTGTAGATATGGTTGGGATGGCCAACACTATCTACCCAAGCTTTCGCTTCTTCTTTACCCCTAAAGGCCTGGTTTGTTTGAAATAAGTAACCTGTGTCCACCACCGGAGCTCGATTATATCTCTTGCATGTACTCATCCATCTGTGCATAATGATCCGGAACGCCTTCATCAAATTCATCCCAATCTGAATCAGTGGTTGAGTCACTATCCTGCAATAAGGGTCGAGAGAATGTTAGATGAATATTGAAATATGAAATGTTAGTGCGAATATGATTAACAAAGACAATAAACTAAATACTTACTGGGCTTGATATTGGAACATACTCATGATCGGAATCTGAAGATTGACTCATGTTTAGAGAGAGAGCTTGCACAGTTTAACGAAATAAGTGTTGGAAGAGAGTAAGGAAATAGAGAGCTTCGAGAATATGGAGAGAGAGTGTGTGAAGATGAAATGGAGGAGGCATCCATTATATAGAGGTTGGTCATGAACTAGCCACAAGGTTAAAAGTTAAAAAAACGGTAACCTGGTACGTGTACAGTGACCTAGTACGTGTACCTTACCTGACAAAAGTAATTACCTATGGTAACTTTGAATTCACTTTGTACTGCAAACGGTAACCTGGTACGTGTACAGTGACCTAGTACGTGTACCTTACCTGACAAAAGTAATTACCTATGGTAACTTTGAATTCATTGTACTGCAAACGGTAACCTGGTACGTGTACAGTGACCTAGTACGTGTACCTTACCTGACAAAAGTAATTACCTAAGGTAACTTTGAATTCACTTTGTACTGCAAACGGTAACCTGGTACGTGTACCTTTCCTGACAAAAGTAATTACCTATGGTAACTTTGAATTCACTTTGTACTGCAAACGGTAACCTGGTACGTGTACAGTGACCTAGTACGTGTACCTTACCTGACAAAAGTAATTACCTAAGGTAACTTTGAATTCACTTTGTACTGCAAACGGTAACCTGGTGCGTGTACAGTGACCTAGTACGTGTACCTTACCTGACAAAAGTAATTACCTAAGGTAACTTTGAATTCACTTTGTACTGCAAATGGTAACCTGGTACGTGTACCTTTCTTGACAATAGTAATTACCTATGGTAACTTTGAATTCACTTTGTACTGCACATGTGTGTTTGGTACGCTTCCTTTCAGTAGTCGTTGAACTAGCCGTTGAACTAGCCATTGGACATGTAGTGTTACTCAAATATTATAAAAGTGGGTATTAGTGTCCCAACATACTCATTCCTTACCCCGTGCTCTCAGAATCTGTCTAATTACATCTTGCTTGAACTCTTCACACCTTAATTCCCATTTCGCTCTCAAAATCAGATGGAGTTTCCTTTCTGTTTGCACGTTAATTATGTAGCTACTTTTGGTCGTCATGGAGCACAATTTGATAGAAGAATGGGGCACAGACGCGTAGAAGTTACTATGCCATATCCTAGTAATCTCCGGGATCTACAACGACGAGTAATACGGGCATACAGTCCCTCCTTGGCAGAATAAACATAACAACAATGGTGTATTTGGGGCTGGAGGGCGACTACGAGTGGACTTTTATTCATGTACGAAATGATACATCAGTTCGCCGGATGATGGAGAATTACATGGAGTATAATGATTTCATCGCTCATATTCCATTACTTGTTATGTATGATCCTATTGAGCCCGATGATGATGATTTTCAACACCAAGAACCAATTTATGAGATGAGACGTAATGTAATAGCACGGGGAATAGAGAGACAAAGGCTAGGAAATAATTAGGTAATTGGTTATTGTGTAATTGATCTTGTTAGTTATCGTGTTGTTATAATTTTCGGCATTTATAATCGTTAAAAGATGTTTGGACGTGGAATAAACGTGTTGTTAAAGTTATTGACTGTTAATTATGTGATTCATACGATTTGGATTCAGGGACTTTTCTTTCTTAGGAATTTCTACATTTTGATATATTTCATTTCTCGTGACATATACAATCTTTGGTACATGTTAGATATTTCATTTCGACACTATCATTGCTGGAGAACATTCAACGACCAACAAAGAATTTAGACCACCCAGATTGGCATTGATATTAACAAGCACATTTGTCAAATACGGATCGTTAACTTTGAAAGGAGCCATGCATTGTGTGACGACACCAAATCTACCAAATTCTTCTTCTGCCAAGGCCCATAAATATCACAATTCTTTCTCACAGGCAGCAAGCTCAACAGAAACAAAGGCATTCCAGGAAGTTTAGATTGAAGTTGGTCACACATCTTTTCTTTCTTACGAATTTCTACATTTTGATATATTTCATTTCTCGTGACATATACAATCTTTGGTACATGTTAGATTTCATTTCGACACTATCATTGCTGGAGAACATTCAACGACCAACAAAGAATTTAGACCACCCATCTTGGCATTGATCTTAAGAAGCACATTTGTCAAATACTGATCGTTAACTTTGAAAGGAGCCATGAATGCAGAAACGATGCATTTCTAGAAATTTTTGGCATAGTCTCCCCTGTTTTTCTTATCTCCACCGGTTCTAAGAACCTCCACAAAATCAACCAACAGATCATCAACAAGGTCACCAGCATTGTCAGCAATAATTCCACCATCACCAAGTCCACCAGAAAAAAAACTACATCCAAACAAATTGTACTAGCGTCTAACACACCAAGTCAAAATGAAAGACAACAAATAGTTCCAAGATGATACTAAAGTTTATTACATCCAAATCCAAGATGACAAGCACTAGGGTGCACCATGCTGGCGCTGGTAACTATCCCATATGTATAAAGATGAACACATCCACAAGACCATCAGTTGCAGCCCTTTGTTCTTCTTCTGGCATCCCCTGACGATAGTATGACCAGTCCCATGCATTGTTCTCTTAGTAGTACGGGCGTGCAAGCTCACTTGCCTCAGACAGTAGCTGTAACACACTTGGTCAGGTAAGTACACATAAAAAATAAAAGTCATATTTAATGATGTACTATGACAAAAGAACTTACTAGACAGGGATCTGGACGATGAACCAGGGTGGTGATAAGTCTCAGGGTTTAGGATCTTCGGGTGTGTGTGCTTGGTGTACCAATCTAGGTAGAGTGGGTCACAAGCATGCAACCACGCATTTGTGCGCGTATACCCTGGAACCAGCAATTTAGGAGTGTTTTCCCAAAAATTATACATGGGGGGGTATACGCAGGTGTAGGGTTGGGTTTTTCCTCTTTTTTCAGACCTTGGGTTGGGTCTAATAGGAGGTTCAGGGATATCCTGAATGTAACCAAACTGGCGTAGACAGCGACCAGGCATGTATGGCTCATTCAACCCCAAAACCGGTATGTTACCTCTATACCATGTACGGCCTCCATGAACATTAACATTATCTCGACCGTAGGGCAACCAATCAATCTACAATGAACATTAATAGTAAAATGTAACCAACAACGAAAGACAAAAATAATAATGGTTCAATGTGTTAGCAACTACAAACACTTACATTTAGAGCAGTCAAAGCATCTAGATGCTCACGATATCCTTGCAGTGAACGATGATCCTGCACTTGAGAGGTAGATCTCACCCATCTTAGAGCCCAAGGTCTATCATCATTAGCGCGCCAGTCCGGGCTAATCGCTGGTCTTAATGTAGGGAAGTACGCATAAATCCAGCACTGTGCATTAAAACACTAGAATGATTAAGCAGTACCAATTATTAATACTCAGTGAGTTATCATATACTAGATGCACTTAGGACACATACCTCAAGTACACAATCATAGAACCAACCTTATCCCACTGGAGTCGGCACGAGATGCTATCCCTAGCTGGCGATATAACCATGCAAGAGTACCAGCTCCCCATGCATATTTACGAAGCTTGGTACCTTTCTTCACAGGAGCTACTAAACTGAACAGCTGTGGACTCAGACGACCATTTGATTTTCCAGCTAATATGGTGGTACCAATCAGATGATATAACCAACCACATGCCTGCTTCATTGCCTCTTCATTTTCATCCTACATTCTTGCAACAAGCTCGAAATTGATACAACACCGGTATTCCACAGTGCCTCTGTCATACTCTCAACATCTGCCCCAAAATTAAGACAATCAGCCATTACATCCTTCAACTCAGGGGTGGATGAATTCGCTGTCAATGAACGACCGACGATGGGGATTTGCAGTATCATCCACACATCATGTAGGGTAATCGTCATCTCACCAAACGCATATGGAATGAGTTTGTATCAGGCTGCCACCTCTCCACAAAAGCACTGATCAGGGACATATTGTTGTATGGCATCGTAATATCCTGTAGGTGCTCTATACCAGAATACTCAAGCATCTTCCTTGTTCTTGGTTTAGAAATTTGATCTTTTGGCCAGCAGGTAAGCATCACCCTACGGGATTTGAAACTCAAAACCCCACGATCCTACATAATGACCAATATTTAACACTTACAAAACGTAGTATGAAATTAAATGATCAAATACAGGAGAAGATAGAGAACATACCTTAGCCGAGGTCCATAAGTCAAGCGCCACATGACCCCCGAAGCTAGTGATAACACTAGTGAGTAGTGGACCGCCAGGAACTGGCACCCTGTCAACTTCCAAGAGGTAGGAATGACTGGAACCATCGCTAGCGCTGCTTCCTCGTCAGTGTCATCCTCCTTATCCATGACTTCATCATCTTCCTTATCCTGCTCCTCATCCACGTCGGGTGAGTCCTCATCATCAGCACCACGACCATCGTCATCAGCATGTGGCGAACGCTCAGTCATCACATGGTCCTCAACAGCACGGGCAGGTGATGGGCGTGGTTGACGTGATGAACTACCACCGCCTGACGGAGCAGTCTGGTGGCTTGATTGCCCTGAGATATTGAAGCTAGAGCTGTGCAGTGATCTGTCAGAAAAAGCACTACTGGATGATGACAACTCTGGCATGCGTCTCCTCGGTATATTGAACACCGCCGAGTCATCCTCCGCTACCATTGGAGGTGCTGGTACTTGAAACGCCGGGTCGTTGGAAGATTGACCCGGATGGAAAGATGAATGGCGTGCTGCTTCCATGCGGGGGGCAGGATTACTCGGCCCTTCACCAGGAACATGTGCACGACGACGGTACGAGGCCGTCATCGCCTGCTCCGCACCCCGGTCTTTATTCTTTCCTCTTCGTGACATGTCTCACTGCTTTTTTCAGACGATCCATCACTGCATACGAATATCACACAGTTATTTCCTCATTCATAACATAAAAATTCAAACATTTATAATCATATCATTCACAATATTACAATTCAAAAAAAATCAAATATAATAAATCATTCACAATATTAGTTAGAATTCAAAAAAATAACAAATTAAAACATTTAAAAATCATTCACAATAAGTTAAAATTCTAAAAAATAACAAATTAAAACATTTAAAATCATTCACAATATTAGAATTAAAAAAATTCAAATATTTTAAATCATTCACAATATTAGTTAGAATTCAAAAAATAAACAAATTAAAACATTTAAAAATCATTCACAATTAGTTAAATTCAAAAAAAAACAAATTAAAACATTTAAAAATCATTCACAATATTAATTAAAAAATAAACAAATTAAAACATTTAAAAAATATTCAAATTTTTTTTAAAAAAAACAAATCCGGGTCGAGCAGCTGTGCTACTCGCCCTACTCCGATAAGAGCAGCGGCGCTCCTCTAGTGCTCCAGCGTCGAGCATCGTGGATCCTCGCCCAAGCCAGCGTCGAGCACCGCGCCTCCTCGCCCCAGCCAGAGTCGAGCAGCAATTCTCCTCGCGATGGTGTCGGGCGCCCGCGCAAAACCTCCGAGCAGTCGAGGTCCTCGCGCCCACCGGAAGAGAGGAGCTCCGGTCCTCGCCCCAGCCAGAGTCGAGCAGTCCTCCTCCTCGCGCGGCTCCGGGTAGAGCAGTGGTAGTGCTCGCCCTACCGGAATTCGAGCAGCACCAGTCCTCTTCTCTCTTCTTTTTTTTAAAAAAATTTTCGAAATTTTAATGCTAGATCTAGCTCAAATGATGTTGAATTTCAAAAAACACACACCAATTCATACTCAGGACACCCAAATCTATAAGTTGAAAAAAAAATCGAAAAACTCACTGGAAAATTTTTCCGGCGGTGGTTGGCGGTGGCGGGTGGCGGCTCCGGCGGCGGCTCCGGCAGGTAGAAGGGAGGATCAGATGGAAGAGAGAGAGGAGAGAGAGTGAGTAAGAGAGAAATGAAGAAAATAAGGAGGTTACGCTATATAGTACGAGCGTTTTTACCCGAAATTGACGTTTTCAACTGCGATTTCAATACAACGTTCTGAAAGTGTAACAATGTTTGTAATTTAGTCAAACACAACATAAAATGTCATTAACTTGTGTGGAGTCACTATTATAACGTTTAAATGCGCTTAAAAAGGGGTTTAACGTCTTTTATACGGGTTTATAATGTTTTGTAACAATCAGAGTGTTTTTTACTGTTTACGCTCAAGAAATTATTTAAAAAAAAACAAGAGTTACAACACGACATTATTACATGTGTACAACGTCAATATGAATTAAAAAAATTTTGTACTGCGGTGATTAGTAATTTTGTACTGCAAATAGCATATAACCATTATATATGTGGTCAAATTGTAAATTTGGAAAGTTAAAGGGGCTGGAAAATAAATTTAAAACAGACATGGTTTGTTCGGTTATTTTAATTAAAATAACTATAGGTTATACCATTTTATAAGTTAAAAATGTTATATTATATGGTATATATAACATGGTATAAATTATGGGGTGATTTTATAATAAACATAAAGATATGGTAAGGTAATAATATTAGATTAAATGTATGTGCCTATGCGGCAATATTAAATAGTTTTGTATAAAAACTATAGGTTATAAGTTAAAAGAAATAAAAGTATCATATTATATGATATTAGTATATGGTATAACATTACATAATGTTATGTGGTCAAAATGGAATTTAAATGAAGTATAGTGCTGTACCGAATTATTAAAGGTTGGAAAATGAATTTTAGACTATGGTCTACAATGTTATAAATGTTATAACAATTATATGTTATTAATGGTATTGAAATGGAATTAATATAAGTAAGGATATTCACATTAAATAATGTGACAAACTATAAATAAATAAGGTTTATAAACTAAGGTATATATTGAATAAACCTTAGGGGTTGTATATATACTACATAAAATGTTACTTAATATTAAGATAAGGATCTTAATATAAGTTGTATGATATAATACAATTAATGGGGATAATCATCTCATATAAGATGATAAAATGTAACATAATATAAGAGTTTTACAACTCATGAAACTTACCTATATTGGTAAATATACATATGCGAGAATAATGTATATAAGGATGGATATATATTATGGTTGGAAATCATAATATAATGGTGGAGGTTATTACATGAATATAGTTTACAAACTATAAGTTATAAGTTTTGAATTCAAATATAGTTTACTAAAAGATTAATGGGTTATATAATACAATGTATTACAATGGATGGTGGAAAAATAATGGTACATAATGAATAATGCATGCATACATGCAACTATAGGTTATATGCCTAAGTTCAATGATGGATAAGATTAAAGGAATATAATGAATTAAACTCAACAGTCGAAATATTACGACTTACGAGTCTAAGTAACAAAGCCGACTGGTTTAGAGGAACCCGTAACAATTGACTGTAGAAATCCGGGGATGAACTGTCGGGGTTACTTGTTATTCGGAAATACCGGATGTAGTTAGTCATGGAGACTGACTTATAGTTTTATTACAGTCTAGATCGTACTTCAGACAAAGGCGCCTGACGAGCTAGTGGACTACACTGCGCATCCTAGGTCTAAGGTGTACGGTATGTAAAGGGGTTTGATCCGGGTTGTCCTGAGGAATTCCTTGGGCTCGGATTTGGTTGATATAACTTGTGTGTTATGTGTGTGGATACGTGTATATGATTATGTGTGTTACTGCATTAATTATTTATGCACGAGCGTCCTACGGGACTAACACTATGTCGACTATAGATCAACTTATATAAACATACATATGTGTTTAATGTGATGACATGACGGTTACTTAATATAATACCATTAGTATTAATATTAAGTATATGGTAACCTAAGTAAAACACTTAGGTATGAGTCACGACATTGTCGGTCTCTAGAGCATGGATCTCGAACATGAATATAACCTAGATTGCTTTTAGGTATGCGTGAGACCCATTGGGCAGCTAATTAATAAATTGTATTCTCCATAAAACTAAGAGTTTATCTTAAACATTATGAGAGAGTTGGTATGAGTTGAGGGGAGGAATCCCGGTAGTTTACGAACTACTTGGTTGCGCATTTGTGATCACTAAGGGGTACCCGATCGGGTTCCGCTCTAGGTATTTACCCAACGAGCCCTATTTGGATCGTGGGTTAGGTGGCTACGGCCTTTATATGGACGCCTTACGAGGCAAAGTGAATAGTCAGGGGCCTCCAGACCTTTGGCGAAATGAGCACCTTTGTGTGTACGGGAGGACTACTGTCCATTGGTGAGGTTATCGGGTTGTCCCAACATGACGCCCAACTGGTAATTAATTAAACATGGTTTGGATGGATGGGGCCTTTAAGGCCAAATTAAATTAATTAAGGGAGAAGTTCGCTACGGCGATTATACAGTACTATAATTCGATACACTCATTTATACAACTGTTGTTTGTGATATTTAATGAATGCTTGGATTGGATGGATGGTTATCTATTTATGAATGTTGGATTGGATGGATGGTTATGTATTTAAGCATGTTTGTACAGTATTAATTATATCTGTAAAATGGTAAAGCATGAAACCAATCTAATAATAAGATGGTTAAAATGACTAATTGACCAATAGGGTCCAGGCCCGGCATACTTAGCGTTTATCGCTGAGACTACACTCATTGTGCAGGTTGTTGATCATTGTCGAAGCCGAAGTGCGGGAACAGGGTAGTTAGAGTTTACTTTAATTACCGCTCATGGAGTTTATTTGTATAAAAATGTTAGACTGTGGATTGTATTATGGTACGGTTGTATATATTCGGGATTGGGTAGACGCTCACTTGTCGACGTTTATGGTTTATGGACTTAGTATGATGTATAGGAGTTATCTCGTTATCACAGCGGTTAGCAGTTTGTTTATTTTGGTTGTTGGCTATAGTTATGCTTCGTTACTCGCATGGGCGAGTAATGGCAGGTGACACCCGAGTGAGTATTAATGTTGTTATTTATTTTCCGTTGTAAGACGTTTTATTTATTGCTATGTGAGGGATTATTACGTGTTTATCGAGAGGGGTGTTACACTCACCCAGCTCAAGCTTCTTCCTCCTTGTTCAAGCCCTAAACTAAGTCAAAACAACAAAATAAATACATATTCTTGCTCACCTCAACTTGGTTCTTTTCCACTCCTCAAAACCCCCAAACGTTGAAGTTGAGTTCCATGGATATAGCTTCATTTGCAAGGAAGAACAACTTTTCTTGAAGCTAGACAACCCCTTAGTTGTTCTAAGGTAAGAAAATCTTCAAAACACCTCTTTTCCTAGCTTTTCTATGTAACCTAAATTCTCCAGATTTTGAACCTTATTTCTCTCCCTGTTCTAGCCCTGTTTTACTATTAAGAAGGGCTGGAGCTTGTTTAATTTGTTGCCAAATACTTCATTCTGAAGTTTGAAGGTAATTCTCTCTTTTAAAGTGTTTTAAACACTTCTCCTTTAAATTCCAGATTTTCTTCTAAGGGTTTAAGTGTATAATTAGCCCTTATTTTGTGTTCCTTGGGCATGGTCTGTGGCATTAACAAATAATTACCCCATTGACCTGTTGCAAAACAAGAAGAAGAAAGAGAGAAAGGGAAAAGGGAACCTAAAAATCCAAGGTAATTGTCTTACCTTGAACTGATTTTTGGTATGTCTTGTAAGTTTAATTTACCCTGTTTTAGTGTTGTTTTATGTTGAAGTTTATGTTGAATGTTTAAGAGCTGTTGGAGCCAAGTGATTAAAGATTAATACACCTTGGTGTTATTGTGGTTAAAGTGCTAAAATTGATGTGTGTTTAGTGTTTAGAATAATGTGGTGGATAATTTGATTTAGGTGAGCTGAATAATGTATGTGGGCATGTTAAGATTTTAGGGAAAACTCTGTCAAAATTTGTGTAGAAACTAAAAATTTTAAGTGTCTTTGTAAGAAGAAATGGCCTAGGTTTAACTAGGTGTGTTTAGATATCAATTTGGTTAAATATTCACCTTAGAACTAGATTGGAAGTAAATTGTGTTGTTGGTTAAAACTTGGAGTGAAAATGATGATAGTGGCATGCTAATAATGCATTAGTTGTGAACCAATTATATGAGTGAAAGTGGTGAGCAAAATCTGTAATTTTAGAACCTAGGAAAACTAAGTGCAAGTTCTAGGAGAATAAGAGTGGGAAATTGTGTGAATTTAATCAAAGATTGAGTGAGGAGTTTAGACAATGAATTAGGGAGGTTTAGAGTGTTATATTGGTGTTAGAATATGCTAAAATACATGTGAGAAGATTGGGAAAGAAATGGGTAAAGAAAGGAAGTAAAACAACAAGTAAAAATGGAAAGTTTGAAAAATTTGTAGCATGTTCTGGGACCTAGGTCCAGGACAAGGTCCCAGACCACACAATAAACAGGCCGATAATACATTCCAGTGTTTGGTCCGGGACTTACCTAGGGTACAAGGTCCCGGACCAGTGTATAAAATGCCCCCGAGAGTTCCTGCATGACTTGGTGAAATACCCCTAACCTTAAAAACTTAATTAAATGATCTATTAATGATCTAAGATGGTAAATAAACATCTAAATACCATTGGGGGAACAATATAAAGATCTCAACAAGGCAAAACATGCCTTAAGATCGGTAAAGCCAAAAATGTGCTTTAAAGCACCATAAAGATTGTATGACCTCAAATAGGATCCAAAGTGGATTCCCAAGTATTATAATGAAGTAATGAACATTATAAAACCATTCTCAAAGGAAACCAAGCTCTAAAACATGTTCTAACACAAAATGTGCTCTAAAATTCCTTAAAGCACGGTTTTTGAGAAAATTGACTTTCTGAGTGGGTTTTGAGTGGTGTTAAGAATTGGATTAGACCTTGATATACTAATGTACTATAATGTACCACATTGGAAGGTCTAAATCCAAGATTTCAAAAAAAATCGAAAATATGGCATTCATTTGTGAATAGTAACCCAAATAGTGCATTTTTAAGCAAAATTGACTAAGCATGGTCAATGGTCAACTAATGACCCTTGTAACCCTTATGGAGTCGGCAGCTTTGGAGCATGGAATACAGCACATTCTACTTTAACTGTAACACCCCTACCGCTAATACCGTAATTACCGTCCAATCTCCTTATACATTCAGACTCACGCAACGGTTACTTACTTACACAGCGGCGGGTGATACAATGCCGTAAGCCACCCACGTGACTAACAAGGCTACTACTACTACTACATACAGCATCGGTCTGATGGACCGGAACATCCGAGTACTACACACTTACAGTACATACTCCAATTACCAAATCAAATACTAGAACTTCCCATTCATTACAATACTCCATAAGTTTAATACATTATAATACACCGAGTTTACTAAGATCCTTATACAAATACAACACCTCTTTCAATTTCATAGATACTCATTAAGAGTCTATCCACTACCCATTCCTCACAAACTACTTACTTTCTAAGTACAAGGGGTGTACCACTTAGTACACTTCTACATTCTACTTCTAACTATCCAAGTGTAGCCACCGGTCGCTTACCTTGACCATATCCGCTTCGGGTACCTGCACACTAAAAATGTTCCCGCTGGGGGGTCAGCTTACGCTGAATATGATAACCGCATACCCCGCGTACTAGTGAGGGTACGCCGACCACTTGGTCGAATACATGCAGTTCATTTTATTCATACATACATGCATACATGCTTTCATACGTAATACCACCATACTTTACGCAAGGAATACATACATACATTTCAATACATATAAGTAGTCCATACAAGCCAATTGATACTTACTTACCTTTCCTGAAATGCGCATACTCAATACATACTAAATACATACACCATACATATTCCATTCATACACAATACATGTTAGCTCCTTTTTGTCCACCCGGGTTAATCGGGTGGAGATTACTCTTTTACTCGTTACACAATACTTACGCATACATACTCTTACTTTACTTACTTACTCAAGTCAAGTCGTTGGGACCTCCGGCCCGGGGACTACTCTGTCCCACCACCGGGATTTACTTGGTTCACCAATCCAGGATGCTACCCATTTAAGGGGTTTGGGCCGTGGACCCGTTTAAGAACCAGGAATCGGATCCAACCTCTTGTGTCTCCTCATCCTCACGCGTGGCCGAAGCTATATCGGACTTCTACTCATTCCAATTTACTTATTACTTACGTTAAAAGTTAGGTAGTTAGGAATTAGTAGAAGTCACACATCCAAGCCACAATAATACAATACATTGCTCATATATACATCCATACGAAATACAATACAATACACAAGTACACTACAAGGTACAAAAACACTTCATCTTCATCCACATATTTCATGAATTATACAAACTAGTGTTCAAGACAATAAATATCAAGAACACATAAATCAAGCACAAGTAAGTGCAATATAGTCCGATTCATGCATTTATCTTATTTAGGTGATCAAATAAGCACACAAATCGGGGTAACCAGATTAGGATACAGGGCATGAAGAAATCATACCTTTTACCGGAATTTACTTCACCGGGTGTTCCCTTGTTCCTTTGGTTCACTCACGTTCCTCGAGTCTTATTCTTGAACCTCCGGCTACATGCCAAATGGTTCCATTAATACTAAGCTTTGCAATACATACATAACCACTACTCCCGTACTTACCCCGTTATCCCGTTGTTTCGGTTTAACTTAATGTTCTTAAACTTACAACTTTCTTAATTACTTCTCATACTTGTTTACACTTCTTAGGGCCTTTAAATGTCACCAAAAAAGGCCTTAACAACTTCTAAAACCATTACCAATCAATTCCCCATGTTTAGAACCCTTAAAAACACTCTCTGCTGAATTCTGGGGGTGGTCCGGGACCTGGTCCGGACCCTAGGTCCCGGACCAATGCACTGTCTAACTCTCGGCCATATTTTCTACCCTGGTCCTGGACTTGGTCCTGGACTTAAGTCCCGGACCAATTCCTGCATTCACTCCCGGGCCTTTTTTTGAAGCGGTCCGGGACTTGGTACATATCCTAAGTCCCGGACCCTACTAAAAACTGCTATTAAGGTCATTTTTCAACCCCAAATCAACCCTTAATCCACCCCTAATAATTCCATAATCTTTCCACAAGTTTTTTACATAATTAAACATCTCAAAACACTCCTCAAACCACCTCAAATCCATGGTCCAATCCATACTCAACTTCTTGCCCAATTTCTACAAATTTCCATTCTCATTTCTACAACTTGCACACTTGTGCATTTCTACACTTCTCTTTGCATTTTGCATCTTGTCCTAACTTCATTTTACCATTCCAATTCATTTCCAAGCAAATACAATATCTATACCCAAGTCCAACACTCATTTTACCAAGTCTTGCATACTAGTTTTTCCTAGACTTTCCAATGCATCACTACACATCTTGCTACAGATTTTTACCTTAACTTCTATCCTCCAATACTCCCCCAACTAATGGTACTCCTAGCATTCAAAATGCCTTACTTTACCTTCTTGATCTCTCCATTACTTTAATCCTTTTCAAATCTGTTTTCAAGGTATTAAACACTCACTTTAAACTCTCCAAATACACTTAGTCACTACCTAGGTTATTTCCTCTTCTTACACAACTAAGTCCTCAAATTCCTAGACAAATTTTGACATAGTCTCCCCTATATTTTTGACATTGCCCACATATTATCTCAGCTCACAATTTCCATATCCATTCACACACATTTATACACACTACAACATAATATTTTTCCTGCACATACACATGCATTACCCATGGTTTTCCCAAGCTTTTAAACATTATTTAAAAACTTCAAAACTGTTACATTACCTTTCCTCATTATACTACAACATATTTATTACTCATTACCATATACATTACTCATTTCAAATGCTTAAAAACGGTTACATTACACTTTACAAAACTAGTTCAAGGTAAGCACAATTACCTTGTCTTGCTAGTTTTCTTTCTTTTCTTTCCTTCTTTTCTTTTCTTCCTTCCTCTTCTTTTCTCTTGTTCTTGTTCTTGGCTCACTAAATAGGCAATGCTACAGCCCATCAATACACAATAACTCTACTTCAAAACTAACCCTTATTTACCTAGAACTTGGGAGTATATAATTTAGGGTTTTAAGAGAGCATTACCTTTCAATTAATGGGTGAAGTTCTTGACTAGCAAGAGAGCAAATTTTTCCAGCCCAAGGGTAGACCCAAAACCGGATGAACAACAAGGAACAAGGGAGCTCAATTCAAGAAATTCTTATATGGTAAATGAGAGCTAGAAATGAGAGATTTTTGGATTTCTTTTTACCTCAAACCAACAAGATGAAGAAGGAGCTTCCAATGGTGGTTTCAAACCTTCAAATGAGTCATACCCATGGAGATGAAATGTGAGGTTTTTGATTTTTGAAGAGAGAGAATTAATCTCCTATGTGAGGGGAGTTCAATGGTACAATTTTTATAATTTTTAGAGCTTGTTTGAGTCTTCAAAAATGAGGAAGAAGAGAGAGCTAAATGGAGGGGAGTAAAATCGCCATTGGTGCTGGGAGGAATAAAAAGAAATCAGGATGGAGGGGGGGAGTACGTGAGAGAGTGAGAATGGGAAGAGATAGAAGAGTAGGTAGTTTTTGTACTTTTGTTACTTTTTCTTTTCTTTTCTTTTTGTCTTTTAACTAATAAGGAATTGGAGAGGGTGTGAGGGCTGACAAAAAACGTGCCCACATACACACATTTAAGCCTCTGATTTTTATTTACAAAGGGGAGAGTTAGTTTTGCTTATTTACACTAAACACCCCACAAGTTCTAGTTTTTACACTATTCACTTACCGGGAACCCCGTTTTCCGGAATTTTCTCGTCTAATTAATTTTATGTTATTAAGCTTACATTAATGCTTAATTATTGTTATTAAGTGATTTATAATTTTAACGGGTTCGTTTGACCACTTAAAATCATGTTTTCAGGTTTTCTCGAAAAACGTGCGCTAAAGCTCTATTAGCGTTTTAATGCATTATTTGGATCCGTTTTCTTTGGGAGTTGTTCCCATATATTATTTAGGCCTTATTAAGCCTTTAGAATCCATATAATACGCTAACCGAGGTCTCATACCTCCTATGGTTATTTAACGCTTATTTAGCGTTTTTCGCTTTTTAAGCGTTTCTTTATTTCTTTGGATTTATTTTCCTTACCAAATTACTTAAGCATTATTAGGCTCTTAAATACCTATTAGGATAATTTTAATCGCCATATTTAAGTTCGGGGTATTTCAATCTACCCCCCTTAAGAACTTTGTCCTCAAAGTTGTTCGAGGTTATAGGATTACTTTACTTACTCATTCCTACATGTCTAATACCAAAGCCCTACATTCTCCCTCCTTACAATTCCCAAATAAGTTACTCAAGGTTTCTCCTTTCCATACCATACCAATATACAATAATTACTCTGATCCGCACTACTACCAACCATCCGGTTCTTCATTACAAGATTTATACATACGTACAGTGCAAAGCTATCCCCAAAGCAATGCAATACACAACACATCCCGCAGGCACTCAGGTCATCTAGACACAAGACTCCTCTATGTCCTGCTGCCCTTGGAATAATACAATATGACATACTACTATCTTCTCCGGTATACGCTTCCAACACATCCTCATACTACTAATTCGAAATCTCTCTATAGCACACAACTCCAATGTCCAATTTTATTTCATTACTTCTATCCTATCGTGATTCTTGTGACCACTTAAGGGGAGCTTCAAGAAATCATTCGACCCTGATATGTCAGCATCAGTGTTGACTATCCTTCCACCCCAATTTGTTTTGGTTTCCCTCGATCTGATCAGGATCAAGTTCGACTTCCCACATCAGTTCAAACATCAAATAATATAATTATTCCATTTTCTATCTTTTTACTCTTTCTAGTCGTGATTACGAATTCATACATCTCCAAAGGATGGAATCAGTCCATCAATCATCCCCACTCTACTTCCCAAATGCTTTACTCCGTGCTTCAATTTCTAAATGCTCATTTCCTCAACCTTCACTACTTTCATCCATCACTCTCCATCATCTCCAATATTCTAACTAAGGAATACTATACCTATGAGATTTAGTTGTCTTTAATTTGCTTCAAATAATTTACCTACGAATCCACTACTCATAAACTTCATTCATTAATTACTCTCCATCAATTCGTACTAGTTCTTCAAAGGCTACGATACTTGTGGAGCTCCGTCCACTACTCATTACTCTTCTTTACTAATATTCTTACATTGGGGTTACACGATGGGTATTTTCATTCTATGGTATTTGCATCTCTCATGCCTAATTACCATAATTACAATATGAATGAATACTTATGTTTATTTAACATAGTATCAATCATCAATTTGATTCTCATTTGTGCTATGCACATTATGGTTTATGTGTTTTATTCACGAAACTTACATTAAGCGGTCTTCGCTCTACCCCCCTTAAAAGGGATTACGCCCACGTAATCTACCATATGTTATTATTGAACATTGGTTATTTAATTCGGGAACTCTAAAGCGTTTTAGCTTCTTTACGGTTTATTACATAATATACCCTTGTCAAAGGGTCCTAATCATAACAATGGTTTAGTCTTTGCACCAAGGATTCCTATATGAGTTTATTTAACTCATAATTAATTCGGTTTCAGCCTATTAGGCTTCAAGGCATTAATAGCCATTCTACTATACTTACCAGGTATATTATCTCCTAGCTAGGGCCCACTAGCTTCTGCTGCGTGACCCTGATAACTTGGGTTACTCACCCTTCGTGTTATCCTTAATGTGCTATACATCACCTTTTATCCGTCTATTATGGGAATAAGGTTTACCAAACAAATGTGGTATTCTTTTACCGTGTTTGAACTCAATTAGTTTTAGATTGTAACCAGCTCTCTGGTAATCTACTGCACATGATATTCGTGCTTCCACGATTATTCACTAAGTTCCTCCGACTTATTGTCGGGCGAGGTTAAGTCACTGCTTAGTAGTAGTGCTTCCTCTGTTGTCAATAGCTTCTGAATTATACCAGCTCTTCTGGTTCAGTACAAGTGTTCTTTACT
>CM041778.1:171866723-171897154 GCA_023374045.1 Limonium bicolor | reverse complement strand
TGGTGGGACATTAAGTCTAGAGGTAACCCTTCTTATCAAGTTTGGCAGTGCTTCGTGTGGCATACTGCCGGAGGCTCCTCAGGAAGATAAAGAGCGTTCGGGTAAGGTTTGATGGTAGGACTCATTGGCGATTATCAAAGAGCAGGGAGGATGTCCTTTTTTGGGTTAATGGAGTTTGTAATATTAGTCTAGATCTAGTTGTTGGATCTGAGTGTAATAGGAGGTTGTTATTGAGCCAACTTTTTGTCTCCTTAACTACTGGTAGCGGTAGTTCAAGAGTTATAGATAAGTTTAGTATTTTGCAGCAGCGTGAGGATGGGGCCAGAAACCAAAACTCTATATCCCCTCAGTCCTGGAGTGTAATCTGTAGCTCCTATTGGAAGTCTTGTTATGTTCTATGAATGACTGGAATCTCAGTGTTTATCAAAAAAAAAAGCCACTAGATCTTGTTTTCACTAATATCTAGACGTGACGTGAGTGAGCCGTTTTAGTCACGAAGCGAGCGATATTTTCATCATGACAGCTTGACCGTTTATCCATTTTCATGAAAGAAAACATTGTTATGTTCACCAAACTGCTCCCTTGGCATCCCAAGGGATACACAATTCCTTTCTACAATGTGCACGTTCATCTATGTACTTACAAAATTCAACCACTTTTAACATCAGCCAAACAAATATTGGAAACATAACCAAACGCACGCTAGCTCCACAGTATAGAATCCAACCACACTACCAAATAACAAGAATTCATCTCTATCCATATGAAGAGAATATAAAGTATACTATATCAGTTACACTAACCCCGAAACCAAAAAAAAAAAAACCTCCCTCTCCTCCATGCAAAATTTTCACCAGATGTCTTCCTTTATTCCCTCCCAACTACAAGTACAGCTGAATAAGTTCATCACTAACCACAGATGGAGTCAATACTCCGAGATCTGTGAACAGTAGAGTCAAATACTGCGGAGGTGTATAGTCCCTAGCCGATCTTTCCACCTCAACCTTTGAGGG
Source organism: Limonium bicolor (assembly GCA_023374045.1). NCBI lineage: Eukaryota > Viridiplantae > Streptophyta > Magnoliopsida > Caryophyllales > Plumbaginaceae > Limonium > Limonium bicolor. The sequence continues at coordinate 171,896,141 of CM041778.1, read as the reverse complement.
GATGGGTACCCCAAATTCTATGGGGCGTAAAGCCGGTGCCAAGTCCTTCTGGTCCAATGGGTACAGCCTTGCAAACTGTGTAACCAAAATGAAGCCCAAAACTACATCACATGACAAATTGACAATCCCCTTCACGCAATGCAAGCATAGCAGTAATTTAATCCACAACTTTTACCTTGTAACTTTCAGCAGCAACATACACTGGTTTGTTCATGCAGTGGGCAACCAACGCAATTTGGTAAGTTCCCATCATGTTGATGATACCACCACTTTCCACTACACCGTCAGCCCCAACAAAAACCATATCAACCTCATCCATGGAATATGCAACTGCTGAGTCTATCAGAAGCTTCACTGGAACATCAAGCTTTGCCATCTCATTTGCAAATCTCAACCCACTCCTATCTGGCCTTCCCTCTGCAATATGTCATTACAAACCATTAAAGAAGCACTACCCCAGAATACACAAAATTATTCGCCATTACTGATGCAACTGGAGAGATCAGTCAACAGTCAGGAGAGATAGCTGTAAGGATTTTATACTGACCCTCCCTACGACTGCTAAAACCGTATATTGGCAGGCATATATCATATCAGCTACCGTGACAATTCCTAACTCAGCTATAGTTAGTAGCGTTCCACTCCCAGAACTACATATTTTACTTAACCAGACATCACCATACCAAGACCACCAGCATCTCTAAACAAACAAACGAACTATATGCATTTCTATGTGGCAACCACCAGAGGAGCCCAAAAAGGTATGCACCTTCTACGTTCAAAATAGAAAAGAAAAAAAACACACACACACACACACACCTGTGCAGAATACACGGAACAACTTTTTGTTGTCAGCTGCTGTCTTTAAAACATCCAACACTACTCGGGAGAAACCGTGAACCAAAATTGTGCAGCCATCAAAAATAAAATCTTGACCAAGCATTGCAATAATCCTGCGTGCCTATGTATGAAGCATCATAAAAGGTTGTCAGATATCTTTAGCATAACAAAAGATGGCATCAGGCAAATATTTCCACAGACCTTGTAAGATATCTCGCCAAACTTTTCCGCACGTTCAAGCAGGCGAGACTTTGCTGACTTGAACTCCTCATACTCTAGTGCAGAAGTTCGAGTGACATACCGCATGAAAAGATCACAACCAGCAGATAACGAGATGGAAGTCGTATCCCAGGCCTAGAAGTTTGAGTTTGATGTAAGTGGTTGCATATTTATACAAGACCAAACATAGAAGAGTAGAACAAAAAAGTAGGTCAAAGATACACACACTGACTAAAATTTACTATGGCGCAAGTTCATCACAGAAGCTCAGAACAGGAAACTTGTTCTCTGCTATGATAAGAGAACAATGCCCGTCAAAGCAATATGAAAAAGCTGGTGTAGATAACCAGATGTGGAAATGAAGAACTACTATTAGCGACGGAGTTTTACAGAGCATCAACGATTGAAGATCCTTTATAATTTATTATAATGTGCCATTTGCAAGCCTAGCTCAAGTTTAGATAGCGGTACAAGATTATATATATATATAATTTATTAAAAACAAAGAATAATTGGCACGTATCTAACGTGTTCTCCAGTTACATACTTCTCTGAAATTAGGTACTGGAAAGCAACGCAAGGCTTATAGTGTATGGCTTCTACTAGTGTACATGACAATGAAGAAACCATAACAAAACCGAAGCTGATTCAGTATTTCACCTAGAGAATTCACGCAATATTCAGAAGCAACACACGGTTTTGACCAGCAGCCTCATTTCAACAACGATGCAATAGAACCAGCAAATGGACGTTACATGCCAGCAGAGCGCTCTTAGATAAACCCACAAAACAGCTAATCTTCATTGCCATGATCTTAAAGGCTAAATCTTTATTAATAAATGCTAAGGCATCAAGTAGCGATATGCAGAAGAACTCAAATAAAGATCAATACGGAGAATTGCCAGTTGAAAACAGAGACAGACAGTGTTCCAAGTCATATTAGCGAAGAAATATCATCGTCCTGAGATTATACTTACTTTGAGAGAATCAGAGGCCTTCTTGAGTTCAATCTCGAGCTCCATCATGGTTGTAGCCCTACTGGACCTAATAACCGCAGCCAAAGCCCTAATTGCAGCCACAGCCTCCGCCAAATCAGGTTGCTTCCTCCAACCATTAAACTCATCAATAACACTGAACTCCTTGCCTCCTCCTCCCTCACCCGCAGCGCCAGGGACATGTCTCTCCGACGAGCCATCATCAACTCCCTGACCAATTCCAACAGCGGCCTGCGCCTGGGCTAGCCAATCGCTGGTGATGACGCCATGGTGGGCCGACCTCGTCTGGTAGTAAGCAGAGATTTTAGGGTTAGGGTTTTGGAGGGCAGTAGCTTCAGACATGGAGGAGGGACCTCGAACTCCTGGCGGTGGAGTTTGCTGATTGTGAGAAAGAGATAAAACGTCGTGTTGACGGGTCTGTTGCTGATCCTCCAGAGGTCGGCGCTGGTTGTCAATGATAAAAGAAGGAGACCTCCACCACATTTATCTAAGGCCGTTGATACGGGAATCCTATTTGCTTTTTCTTCTTTCAATCCGACTCTTCAGTTCGTTGATGCAATAATATTCGATATTATTCGGACAGCAGGAGAGACGGGAGATTCAAAAGGTGAGAATCGATCCCGCCGGACGATGAAGATTCCGGCGCTGGAATCCACCCGACGAGAAAAGGGGAATGCTAGTGTGGGGTGAAAGGAGGTAGGCTAGTTTCATTCGGCTTGTGAATGTAGCTGAGGTGTTTGTTCGTGAAGGGAAATGTGGTTAAGTTTCATCAACAATGCAATACTGGTTAAAAAAAAACAATTCAATACGGTTTCAATTCAGGGGCAGTTTGTTTTGGGTAATCAGGTCATTCGGTTTTTTCTTTTATTTGTCCAGTTTTTCCTATTTTCAAGAAAGAGAATGAGATTACCCAAAACCCTCCATCTTGATTCCTCACCCCCTACTAGGGAATGGAATTCCCTTTCCTCAGTATATGTTGACCGGTGACATATGATCATTGATCGATGACTAATGACCATTGACCGGTGACCGGTGAATGTTGACCGGCAATTATTGACCGTTGACCGGCAGCCGACAACCGTTGACCATTGACAGACGGCCGTTGACCGATTATTTATTTAATTCCCCCCAGCTCAAACAAACAACCGGGAAAATCAAAGGGAATTCTTTTCCATTCCCCATTCCCTTTCCTGATTCCATTCTTTCCCCCGCTCGAAACAAACGCCCCTTAGAGGTGATCATCCGGGATCTTCCGGTTTCGGGCCAGGTTAAGGAGATTTTTTGGACACGTTGGATCTGCTCATGAAGATCAATCTCGATTTTTTATCTTTGGGTTGGGCCAGGTTAGGCCCAATTTTTTTCAATTCTGTCGTGCCCGACCCGGTTATTTATTTATTTATATTCTTTAAATTAAATTTTTTAAAATATATATTATTTAATTTTGAAATTGTTATTATATTAAATTTGAGTAAATTTTATCTATATGTATATTAATATATTTTGATTATGTATGCTATAAAATAATATATGCTATACATTTTTTATATATTTTTTTAAAAAATAATATTTTGAAAAACGGACCGGGCAGGCTCGGCCCGTGGGCTTGAAAATTTGCTGTGGCCCGACCAATTTTTTATTCGGGCTTATTTTTTTTCCAAACCCGTCTAAACAGCCTGTCAGATTCGGGCCTATCGGGCTTTTTTCCGGGTCGGACCGGGTCGCTGGTCGGACAGATTTTGAGCGGCTCTAGGTTTCATAGAAGAAAGAGAATAACTTAAGGAAAAAAACCCTCCATCCATATCATTAGTCCAATTTCCTTGGAGTTACATGATATTGTTTGCAGCCAAACAAGAACCAACCTATATGCAACCTAATCCCACTATAGTGTTGTGATAATAGCTTGAAGGCTTTAAATAAAGCTAATGTCCAGCCTGAGGGGGGAAATTGTTGCTATAAAAGGACCATCTATCAAGCTGAGCACCACACTCGGATCTGATCTTGACTTGGAAACATACCAAGGAATGGACAGTAACTTTGTAACCTAAACACATACCAAACACAGCCAAACAATTAACACCAAAGACAAAGAACGAACAAAGGTAATCCAAACCATAAAAACCGAACTGATCCAACCTGATCCAAACATGATTTTAAACCAAATAGCGTGACCCGAAATGTGATCCGAAAATCTGACAAACCGGACCAAAACCTAATCAAACTAAAATTTGGTACAGCTCGAATCCAGCCGAACCGAATTCATCCGAATCGAATCAACCCGAATAGAATCCACTCGAATGCTTTGTTAAATCTGAATCTACTATAGTTGTTCCAATCGTAAAAATAATCTTGAAACCAAAAACACATAATGAAGATTTAGACATCCAATAAGTGTTCATTACTCATAGATGATATATATAATATTGAATATCTTCAAGCATATCAAGCCTTGTTGTATTAAAACATTCATAAATTGTGTTGTTATCCTTCCCATACATAGATGTTTTGCTACAAACTGTACATGTGTTTGATTTCAAATGTTTTGTAATACAATTTAATGTATATCATTACTATTTTATAATACTCTACTATGTTGATGTTAATAAAGTTAGGTTTTTTTTATGTTTAGGACATGATACTTATGAATGGTTTAAATGTTGATGAAGTTTAATTATAAAATCTAAATTTTTCAGTTGAGACATATACTAACCAAGGTTGATGTAGATAAGCCTAAAGAAAATTATGCAATAAAATGAGGAAAATAAATATTCTTAATGGTAGATTATTATGAAACGTAGGATAGACTAGCATTTTGGAGGATGCATAATCCCCACCAAATTATTTCATATATCTTGCCAATATAACTTTAAATGTTTTATAAGACAACGTAAAGTGTATCATCATCACTATTTTATATTACTCTATATTTTGATAAACTTATGTTTCTTTATGTTTGGGACTTGGGAATGATCTGAATGTTGACGGATGACTGTGGATGTGGGCGTGCGAGGCGGTAATGGATGGGCACAGGTGTGTGACGCTTGTGTGAGGTGACGAGCGAGGGTGTGACAGGCTCGGGACGGCAGGAGGCACGGTGTCGGGCGTGGGTGGGGTAAACTGAGCGTCAAGTGCCAAATATTAACCAGTAGTTCATAAAATTTTAACTTATACTTGGTCGATACATTTATTAAATGTATAGTTAAAAATTCTTATACAAAAATTGTCATCCAATTTGATTTTGTCCAACCAATACACATAGCAATCTTGATCAAGAGTAACACTATATTAAAAGAATTTGGAGCCACATATGAAAATCAATACAAGTTCCAAAGGTTGCTTACAATTCGTAATTAAAATTTGTCGTCAATCAAACCAAACCCAGATAAGTCACCTGAATTTGACTTAAAAGCCAAAAAACCAAGAGACGTAGAGGCTAACCCGAACCGAAAGCACCCAAACCTGAACTCAACCAACCCGAAGTCACCCGAATCTAATGTAAACCAAATGAACTCAGCCGATTAGAACTAAACTGAATAGTAAATATCTACTGATTGATCCAATATAAACCGAACCTGAACCGAGTGACCCGAATTGCCAGGTCTATTCATGCCTAACCTTTTGACCAAACCCATGCACATTCATTTGTATGGCAACCCCTAGAGCAAGGGATTTCCGGTGTGTTTTGGAAGTTAAAGACATTCACCTTCAACCCATTTGATGGACCTGCTCGACCGTTAACTCAAGTGATTGTGGTTCAGGATAGATTTACCATTCTTATGATTTGGACCAAAGTTTATGAGGTTTCAAAATTCTTCCAAAGATCTCTCAAACATACATCAATCGAAACTACACTTTTGATTGCCATCCATGTCTAGTGGTTGTACGAGTTAAACCTAATACACAAGTGTACCGGTTTATCATAGTCATTTTTTCAAAAATATCCTTCAGGTTATCGAACCAAATGAGGCATTGTCTAGTCTGAGTCTCTATCATAATTAAACTAATCAAATATATAAATCAAATAACATAAAATTTGGGGTTTGAATTGTAGAAAATATATAAACTAAAAATAAAACAAGTAATCATGATCTCATTGACAGGCTAAAAAGAGGACTCCTGGTTTACTACTCTAGTTCTTCATTTCTTTTCCTATGTGTTTTCTTAATTCTAGATTACAACATCATATCTAAATAAATCTAGAACTGGTCTCCCGGTATCAATTCCTAAATGTAACTCTCATTACGAATTTATTAATTAACTAGTAGTGTTTAAGATTCGTCTGGTTTATAGTAAGCTAATCTTGACAAATTGTCGTCTCAGGTTTAACTGGTAATATTCTTGTAGTTTGCACGCTGCAGTTCTCACTTGTAAGGGAACAAACTAAATCTCTCAAACAATTGTACGGATCACCATAGAATATAAACAAGCAAAGAGTAAAACTACAATTTCTATAGAATTATTTGTAAACACAAAAGTAAGAAGAATCTCAAACTATGTATCCATAATAAACCATAATTCTATGCAACTACTCGGACATAGGAGACAAAGAAATAATAACAATAAAAAAAAGATAAAAAAAACATCATCTAATTGTTGTAGACTTGATGACAAATCCAGTGTCTATCTTTTGCTCCTGTTTTCAAGTTGTTCTCTGTCTTGTTCTTTCCTTCTATCTTGATGGTTAGGGTTTGGAAAGTTGAAGAATGAAGATCCTTCAAAAATAATTACATAGTCCTTTATATATGAGGTGTCTTCTCCATATGTTGTTGCTCTCATTTTTTACCAGATCAACCCCCACCCACCCCCATTTCTTTGTTTTTTTAAGTCCAAAAGCTAGTTCCTTTTCCAAAAATAATTCATAGATACAACTTTAAAAAGAAGTAAAAAAAATGCTGCAATGTATTGATTTTTCTTCACATTAGCCACCCACTCAAATTGATCAAGTTGGGAAACAACATATATATATATATATATCCTTTCTAGCCGCTTTGATATCTTTGTCAAATTATAAAATAAAATCCTTTATCCTCTGCATTTTTATCTGTACAAGCATATAAACATACATAAATTCTCCACTTACCAGTGGCTCTTATGCTCTCATCAACGTATGACAGGGGAGTTATAGTGAGGCTCTTCATCTGGTTCACTAGCATTCTGAGAATCATTTGGGTTGGAAATGGAAGATGCATCAGTTTATTCCCTTTATGTCCATATGCGCACCTTGTTTTGCAGCTGAGTGACAAGGTTTTTTCACAAGGCCACAAGCTAAATTCCATGATTCGTCATTCTTCTCCGGATGCTTCTACTATCCAAAATGGTAGCTTGTCGCCCTCAACCAGGGACTGTAGGTATATTCTCCCTTCAAAGCTTGTTTGATCGGAGCAATCCTTTGTTGCGTGAGTAAATAAGTCACATCGAAAGCACATCGATGGCTTCTGCTCACAAGTAAGCCAAAGAATAGAGTCTACTCCCTCGATAGATATAGTAACATAGTGCATGACCGGCTTCATTATATCAAGAAGGACTTTCATATGCATGAACTCTTCACCAATTTGATCGTCGTCCTCCCTATAGTTCAGAAAACAGCCAAATCTATTCCCTAACTTTCTAGCAAAGTCTGTATGGTGGAAAAGGGAAGGGACATTATAGACTGTTACCCAACTGGGGATCCAGCTAAAGTCATGGTCGCGTGACACCTTGTGCTTGTCGATTATTTGGAAGGCCGGTAACACATCATCAAAGCACCAAGCCCCTGGCTAGAGGACTACATGCCCAATCTCCACTTTCTTGAACTAAATAAGATAGAGATCCTTGCTTGTGATATGAATTTTGAACTCAACTTCTTGCTGCCATGCTCGGCCCTGAGAAATTTCTAAGGCCCGAAAGGTTAGTGTTCTTGGATGTGAAGGATTTGTAGAGAAGTCTATTAAACGGAAGTGAGAGGGCATGATCCTCAAGCTCATGCATATTCATTGCCTCTCCTTTCTCTTTTGTTAGAGAGGTCTGCACAACATGTGGAAAGATCCATCGCCGACTCCTACAAGGGGGTAGTGGCCATTATAGAGAAAAAAAGAAATACAAAGAAGAAAGGAAGAAGACAGATAAGATGAATCGAAACAAAAGACACGATATAAGCAAAAAGAAGAGGAGAAGAAGCGGAAAGTTGTGGGTCAAACCTACTCCCACATGTGAGAGATCATTAGTAGGAGCCTCATTCCTAAGGAGCCGTCATTGTAATGATGATTGCAGGTACCAAAAAATGTAGAGGACTGGACAACAAGAATGTGTGGAAAAGAGGAGAGGCATGAGGCAAGCAGTAAAGGAAAGCAATGGCACTTTGAGGCAAAGGGGAAGGTAAAGGGATAGAGGCTCAAAGCTCCCGCCAAAGGGAGAAGCTAGATGCAGCGAGTTTTAACGAAGTTAATGAAATATTAGCGACATTAAAATCTTAATGAATATCAGTAATGTATGAAGTGTAAGGTGATGATACAACCGATGATTAGGTGGGTTGACCGGGTTTGAGCAGAGCCGAAAATATTTTCAAACCCACTAAGCTATAGTAGAGTGTTCAAGTTTGATTTTTTAATTTTTTGAACCGGATCGGGCTAGACTCGATTTTTTTTCTACCTTCGGGCCCGTCCGGCCCATTTTCATAACTTTTTTGATATAATAATAAAATTTTAAAAATAATAATAATTGAAATTAAATTTTGTATTCATAGATATAAATTAGATAGATATTCATATGTATTATATAGATATTATAGTAAATATATTATTTATAAATTCCGGTTGGACCTGATATCTATGGGTCCTGAATTTGTTATAGAGTGATTCGATTTTTCTCGAGCTAGAATTTTTGTTAAGATTTATTGAAATAATTTTCAAACTGGACATGTCGGGTTTTGTTTTGGACTGAACCATTGGGTCGGACCAATGTTGTTCAGTCTAGGTGAGAGTCGGTAGACTAGTTTCTTTGGTTTAGTGAATGTAGTTAAGCTTTCTTTTCTCTTGAAGAAAAATGTAAGGTTTTATCAACAATTCACCGTGGTTTTAAAAAAAGAAAAAAAAAAGAAAATAGCTAGATGAGTTTGAACCAAGTTAACAAAATATTAGTGACATTAAAAATCCTATCGAATATCAGTAATGTATGCTAGCATAGGGTGGGCCGTTGAGGGTAGAGCTAATGATTATGGCAGATTGACCGAGTTTGAACCAGGCCGTAAATCTTTTTAAGCCCGTTAAACTTGAATAGAGTGTCTAAGTATGGTTTTCTATTTTTCAAACTGGATTGGCCTAGGTTCAGAATTTTTTTACCTTTGCCCATATCTGGTCTTCCCATCCCAGTTTTTGAAATTTTTAAATATATAATTATTAAATTCAAATAAAGATATATATATATATATTATATAATTTAAATAAAAATTTACATATATTATATACATTAAATTAATATATATATTTTATAGATATTATTTATATATTTTATAAAATTGGGTTGGGTTCTGTGGGTTTAAAATGTGTTAGAATCCGGTCTGGTTTTTTTTTGTCAGGCCTGACTCTTTATTTGGGTTTGCCCGAAATTCTTTTCGAAACAGACGTCCAAGGGTTTTTTTGAGCCAGACCAATGTTGACTTGTCTAGGTGAGAGTAGGTAGACTAGTTTCTTGGGCCCAGCGAATGTAGTTAAGGTTATTTTCTTGAAGAAAAATGTAGTAAAGTTTCATCAATAATTCACTATACATTAGTAGAAAAAAACATTTTATAACACGATTAAAATTGGTTTTAGAACAATGTTTTGAGGGACGTTGTATGTTACACTCGTATATAATTAGTATTTTATAACGGTGTTATATATAAAACGCATTGATTTAAGCAAAAACAGGAGAACAGGTTTTATACAGTGGCGGACCCAGAAGCTAAATCTTATGGGGTTTAAAAAAAATTTCGACAGTAATATATATTAAATATAAATGTATGGTCATAAATTTATTAAGCATTACAACCTTACATATAAGCAGTGGTGGAGACAGGGGTGTTCTGGAGGGAGCAGAACACCCCCTAACTTTGTTAAATTACAAAAAATTATAGTGTAAATTTTTTTTTTTAGGAAAATTACATCCCACACCCATGTGGTTTGATGTATTTTCACAAACCACCCATGTAGTTTGGGAAATTACTTTCCCCACCCACCAACTTTCCTCCATTTTACATCCGTCAATATTTTTACCATTTCCGTTTAATCTTGTCCACGTGTCTGTTTGACTTAAGTGAAGTTAAGGATTGGAAAACTTAAAAAAGAAACAAATAAACCCAACCCCTCATTCTCGCACACCAGTTCATCTTCAGTAATTTAGCATCCCAAATTGACGAACAATAAAAGGAAAATCATCCTCAGCGTCTTCTTCATTCTCTATGGCGGAAATCAATTTGCTCGTTTCAAGCGCCGCCTCGAATTTCATCTGTGGGGTTATCGGCCTCTTTAATTTGTTCGCCGGTTTGAATTCCATATCAGTCACGGTCCGGTATCTTCATCCTCAGTCACGGTAATTTGTTTACCAGTTTGAATTCCTTATCAGTCACGTTAATTTCATGGCTTCATCTTCACTCACGGTGTCTTCATCTCATCACTCACTGTAATTTTGCAACCCAAATTAGCGAACAAGAAAAGGAACATACATATACATTCCCCGCATCTTCATCTCATCACTCACTGTAATTTTGCAACCCTAACTTTTGCTACCCTAACTGGCGAACAAGGAAAGAAACATATCTTATATGCGTCTTCTTCATTCTCTATGCTCCCGGTCATCTTCACTCTAAACCAAAATTAGTGGTTCAATTGGTGATTCTCAACGAATTAGGGTTAAATGGAAACTGCTGGGCCCCCAACATGTTTTTGTTGATCCATGAGAAGACGGGCGCATTTACTGCTATTCCAGTCGCCTCGACCCTGTTCACGGTTCCTATCATTCCCTTTGTCATTCTCAGCAAAATCAACTCGCAGTTGGCGGCCATTGATCTCATAGCCCTGAAGATTGCGGCGAGCACTTAATGCCGTTTCCTCATCCTTATACTCACAAAATCCATAACCTTTAGGCTTCCCTGTTTCACGATTATAACCAATCTGAAGTTGACAACGGGGCCTACCTCCTCGCAGATTTGAACTAGCTGCTCTTCCGTAGCATCATAGGGTATGTTCCCAACAAAGACGCAACGATGCTGCTGAGAAGAAGCCATGAATCAACAATTGAAGGAGCCCAAACAGATAGAGCTGAGCTGTGACCCCTTCCTCTCCAGCATCGGAATGCTACTCCCTTACCGTTCCGCACCCATGTGAATGGGATTAGTAAATGGGTGAACATCAGCAACATCAACAATTAAAAGGAGGCCACGTGGACAAGATTAAACGGAAATGGTAAAAATATTGACGGATGTAAAACGGAGGAAAGTTGGTGGGTGGGGAAAGTAATTTCCCAAACTACATGGGTGGTTTGTAAAAATACGTCAAACCACATGGGTGCGGGATGTAATTTTCCCTTTTTTTTTTGAAAAATTTAATAAAAGACCCTCTAACTTTTTATAATTTTGTCTTTGCCCCCCTCAACTTCTATTTCTGGCTCTGCCCCTGCATATAAGAACATGTTTCTATTACTAAATTATTATCAATTTTCAGTATTTTACTCAATTTTATGTTATTAAAACTATACTTTAGAAAATCTTTTTTATTGTCAGAAAAGCTATGGGATCCGGGATCCCGGGACCCCACCAACCCCCGTCCGTCCCTGTTTTATAACACGGTTATATTTTGAACTGTATTATAAAAGTAGTATTAGAGGCGGGGAAACTTGTTTTATAACACTGTTATAAACTGTGATAACATACTTTTATAACACAGTTCATTAGATAACCGTCTTATAAAACCAATTTTTCCACCACTAATAACGCTTAATTATTGTCTTACAATATAAATACTCACAAACTAGAGAATAACATTCAAATGTCTCATCTTCTCGTATTTGTACATTTGCAACATCACTTTTCTTTCCAATTATAATGAGAAAAGATGAATAATTTTTTTAAAAAAATAATGAGAAAAGATGAATGCCATCAAAACTGTACATCAGCCCCACAATGCTCTACTACCATTCTATTGTATAATGAGATCACTTTTCTTTCCAATTTATAATGAGAAACGATGAATAATTTTATAAAAAAATAATGAGAAAAGATGAATGCCATCAAAACTATACATCAGCCCCACAATGCTCTACCATTCTATTGTACTCTGCTCAATTCCAACGGTCACTGAATTTACATGCTGAAGTGAAATCATGCTTACTCATTGAACTGAAGTTACAACGCAGAAGATCCAATGTTGAAGTTACAAGTCGGGTTCAAAACTGAAGTTACTATGGTCAATTACATCTATCTACCAAGCCCCAATAATGAAAGGAGTGGAGAGATATCATAAACCAAAGATTCTAATTCAAAACTCACCCACTGCGGTTACCAATAAAAAAAATTACATCTATCTCAATGCAGAAGTTACAGCCCGCCTAAAAACTGCTTAACACTACAACAGAACAAACACACTATAGGAGCCCTTCACGACACACTTCAGCTTAAAAAAACTGCTGCAACAGTACCAAAACCTCTTAAACAACGCTTTCAATAAAAAAACCACCAGCGGCTATCCAAATATGTCATTTACATACACTTGCTAAATACACGCAATAAAGATGTCACTTATTGCACAGGTTAAACAAGTGATACAGCAGTTTAGAAGGAAATAATGATTGCTACAGCAGATTATACCAAATAATTCAGTTTCACACAACATTGCTGCAGCAGTTTTGGAAGAAAATTATACGATGCTACAACAGTTTAGAAAGGAAAAAAATTGGTTGGTACTGCAGGTCTTGCACATATAGATCAGTTTCTAAGCATTGTTGCAGTTGGTTATAAACATATAATTTAGATTCACTACATTGCTAGAACAATTTGAAAAAAAAAAATTATAGGATCATGACCTCATATACATAAAACATAGGAAACTAGTTAAGCAGCAAGCCAAGCTCTATAATCTAAGTAAACATAGTCAAACATTCATAAGATGATATGATTTTTTTGGTTGATAGGAGTATCCTCATGTCCAGTGCCTGTGGACCCGAGAAGAACTTTCTTCAATAGTTCAGAACATCAGCCTTCAGGAGGTCCGCACATGGCACCTGCAATCTAGGCCTAAAATGTTAAGTAAACTAGCACATGGAGTGTACAGAGGATAAAAGCCCAAATAAAGCATAAGAAGCTAACTTGGCTAGATGATAATCATTCTAACATGCAAGCCTCTATCAGTTCAGCTCCTACAGTTCAGAATATTGTGAACATGAAGGAAACTTAGTATGTGGAACACTTGGTTTTTGTCCTTTGAAGTAACCCCTTTATCTAGAACACTTGGTGTCTTTTCTTGGAAATAACATCATTTTTCTTGCAGGAGATGTAAGTGTGAGAGGTAATTAGTATAATGCTCACTGCTACTATCATTGTATTAGTGATATTAATATACATGTACAGAGAGAGATAATGACATAGAAATAGGAGGGAGTTACGGTTAGTTACAGATATTTTCTAACAGCCCCCCGCAGTCTCAACCGGAGGAGACCGTAGGCAGAGACTGTCCCTAAATTCAACAAACAGAGGATGCGGTAAACCCTTGGTCATTATGTCCGCAAACTGGCTGGTAGTGGGAACATGAAAGACACGAGCTTGGCCCAAGGCAACTTTTTCACGAACAAAGTGAATGTCTAGTTCGATGTGTTTGGTCCGCTGATGATGTACGGGATTAGCGGTCATGTAGACGGCGCTGACGTTGTCACAAAAGACAATAGTGGCGCGGGTAGTGGGTGCATGGAGTTCTTGAAGCAGGCTGCGAAGCCAGCAGGATTCAGCAATGGCATTGGCGACGGCGCGGTATTCTGCTTCGGCGCTGGAGCGGGATACAGTGGGCTGGCGTTTGGAGGACCAGGAGATGAGGTTGGGGCCAAGGAACATGCAGTAGCCAGAGGTTGAACGTCGGGTATCCGGACAACCCGCCCAATCGGCGTCGGAGTAGATGGTCAATTGGTCAGATTGGGCAGGAGTGAAAGTGAGTCCGAGGTGAAGTGTGCCCTTGATGTAGCGTAGAATGCGCTTGAGAGCGCTGATTAGCGGTGATCGTTGAAAATGAGTACGAACGAGAGTATGAAAATTTTGGAGGATAGTCGATGTTTGCGATTTAATTTGAGGGGGAAAGTCCATAAATAATGGGAGTAGTCATCAACAATTAATAAATAATATTTAAAACCGCTAATACTGGGATGGGGAGATGTCCACAAATCACAGTGAATAAAATCAAAAGGTGCAGTAGAAACTGAAAAAGAATGAGTGAAAGGTAATCGCGATTGTTTTCCTAGCTGACAGGCATGACAATATGGAGAAAAACATTATTGAAATGAATTAAATTTTGTGAACGCAAAGAATGTAGAGGCTGACTGCTGGGATGGGCAAGCCGGCGATGCCATAAATGTTTGGAGGTGGTGGCCGTGAGCGCATTGGCGGGTGTGGGTGGCGCCGTTGAAGGGACAAAGGGATAAAGATCACCAGTACTACTGCAGCGGTGGATCACGGTCTTGGTGATAAGATCCTTGATAGAAAACCCAAAAGGATCAAATTCAATAGAACATTTATTGTCGGTTGTGAACCGATGGACAGAAATTAAATTCTTAAGCAATTGGGAATTGACGAGAACATTACGTAATAAAAAATTATGAGAAGTAGGGAGGTGTGTATGACCGACGGTAGTGATGGGTAAAGTATTGCCATTGCCGACGATAATGTGAGAGTGAGGTGGAGAAGGAGATGGAGAGGAGAAGAATAATTTACCGGTAGAGGGGCTCATATGAGACGATGCTCCCGTATCCATATACCAGGAGGAATCCGGGGTGCGAGGAGTGACTGTCAAAGCGTTCAAGGCGTTGACGAGGCCTTGTTGATCCCACGTTGGGTTAGTTGGTGGAGCAGGTGAGGACGGTGGTGGAGCTGCCGGTCGCGAGCCAAGTATGCCAGGAGAAGACCAGGGCGCCTGCCACTGAGGCTGGCCATTCAGGAGATTCCAGAGCTGGGTTTGGAGGGAGATACGTCCACGACCGCGGCCTCGACCACGACCCCGTCGATTATTGCGGGAAGAGCTAGCTGGACGGGTGTTGGAGGCTGGAGCCTGCGATGCATCGGCAGTAGGAGAGGTGGGGTTTGTCCCTGCGGCAGTGGTGGGGGGTACAACTCCGGTGGTGGTGGTGTGGAGGGCGGCAGCAGTAGTAAGAGAATTGTTGCGGCAGGTCTCCTCAAGGATGAGAGCACTTCGGACCGCCTGAAACGTGGGGAAGAGCCTTTGAAACTGGAGAATGCTGCGAAGGTTGGAGAAGGAATCATTTAGTCCGCTGAGTGTTTGAAGGACTAGATTTTCATCTTTAATTTGGCGCAGTATTCATTAATTGTGAGAGAGCCTTGACGAAGGCCACAAAATTCTGCCTCGATCTGAATGGCGCGAGCTTTCTTGTTATCGCGAAAAAGATTCTCGATGGCAGTCCAGACATCGAAGGCGGTAGCGTTGTCACGCAAGATAAGGGAGAATATATCCGGATGAATGGTGGCATAAATCCATGACAGTACGGTGAAATCCAGGAGTGCCCAGCTTTCGTCGGCAGAGGCAGGAGTGACATCTATATGATTTAGTAGTTTAATTTGCCTAATGTGACTAGAAAAAGATGGAGCCACATTGTGTAATTTGGGGGAGATTGGGTGAGCTCAACACGTACGTGATTGGTGATAGAATTTATGTGAAGGGCTTGATTAATCGCAATGGCGCCGGGGGAGGCAGTGACATGAGGATTGGATTGACGTGGTGGAGAATGGGGTGGAGAGGCGAGAAGTGTCCGCTCAGAGGCAGCAGGAGACGTGGGAGGTGATGGCTATGGATCGGCCATGGAGAAATAATTATTGGGAAAAAAATTGAGTAGTGTGCGGGGCGGAAGGTGAGAGAAGAGTGAGGGAGGCCAGGAATTTTAGAGTGATACCATGTGAGAGGTAATTAGTATAATGCTCACTGCTACTATCATTGTATTAGTGATATTAATATACATGTACAGAGAGAGATAGTGGCATAGAAATAGGAGGGAGTTACGGAGTGCCTATTAAAGCTAGCCACGGTTCCTGTTCTGACGGGTTCTGGTTCTGGAACATATGTATTCGGATTCGGAACGGTTAGCGGCGGTTCCGGGTCAGTTTCGATTCCAAAGGCTGTATTCGCTTCAAATTCGCTCAAAAAACTGATTCCGGTCAGTTCCTTACCGGTTCCAGTTCCAAATTTGAAATTTATTTGAATCTTTTTAAAAAATTTAAAACTTTTTGATGTTTTTTTAAACTTTCATAAGAGGAGACAAAAATTAACGGTTGTTTTGACCAATTCTAAAGCGGTTCCTCCAGTTCTTCATATTTATCCTTACATTTAATGTACCGGTTCTGATTTTTGACCGGTTCCAATTGATTCCAAGGCGGTTTCGGTTCCGGTTCCAGTTCCGGGTCCGGTTCAATCCCGAATCTCCAAAGAAACATTTAGATTCGCTTCGCTTGCATACGGTTCCGATTCTGAACCGGTTCCGTTTCTATCCCACTGGTTCCGGTTCTATTCGGTCATTTTGACACCTTTAGTGCATATACTTGAACTACCTACAGTCTATTTTTAGTAAGATTACTAAATACAAACTTCTACATTTGCAAACATATAAACACTAGTAGTACTAATAAATTAAGAGAGCTTCCTATTGAAAATTAATAAGCAGAGCTAAAAGAGCAGCAAGACACTCGAGCCTCATTCTAGTACTATCGACAATGATATTTAGATCACAAAACATGTATAATGCGCTCTAACTTAAGGGTGTTCATGTTAGTTTGAACATTTACTTCACAAA
Organism: Limonium bicolor; assembly: GCA_023374045.1. Classification (NCBI taxonomy): domain Eukaryota; kingdom Viridiplantae; phylum Streptophyta; class Magnoliopsida; order Caryophyllales; family Plumbaginaceae; genus Limonium; species Limonium bicolor. Next base: position 171,879,084 of record CM041778.1, on the reverse strand, counting down.
CATACTAACAATCAACGCCTGCCTCATTCATCCAAAAATGCCGGCCAGCAACCAAGCATACCTCCAATGTCTCCCAACACAAATTCCGTCAATTATCATAATTTCAAACAAAAATCTAGATGAAAAATAGAAAGACAGCCATGGTGATTTTAGACGCTGAAAATATACCTCGGTATAATCTTCACTACTTTCCACTGGTTTCAGGCGTGGTGGAGCTTAGAAGTAGACGTCTGTGGTGGCCGGTGTTTTTTGGTGGTGATAAGAAAGACACCCGCCGCCGGTGATTGTTGATCAAACCTTAGGGAAATTATGACTAGAGAAATTAAAAGAAGCTACTTTCACTTCTCTAGAGGGGTTGCTATTCGTAGTAAAAAATTACTAATCACCGTAGTATAAATTTTTTTTAAATCATTATAACTTTGTAAAAAATGTAACAAAGTGTGGGTGTAGCTTTTTTTTTCATAAATTAACATCCACTTGTGATTTAATTAAAGAAGTTTATACTTGATAAATAGTGATTTTACTAAGTGCAGTACAATTTTTTTGCCAAACTATCTGGAATACATTGCAATGTGTTATGGCACCCGTTTTTTCTTCAAAAAAAATCGATTTATGAAAGTGTTTTTACAGTCATTTCTTTTTTACTAACATGTAGTACAATTTTTTTCTATCCAAACTTTTCATTGGAATGTATTATGACGATTTTTTTCATTGAATAATGCAAATGGACATTTGAAACAACTTTTATTGAACATCTTAAATCACACCTAAGTTACATAACATATTACAAGATGACATTTGATGTAAAGGCATCTTTAGGGGAAAATACATAATTGACATTATCAAACATCATTACTACCAACTGACTCATCACTTTCACCTTCAATGAATCGGAAAGTGATTGAGTTCTCATAATATGTAACTGCCATGCACTTCATTGCTTACAACTGACTCCATTGAAAAATCACTGTTGTCTTCATATGAATCTGGGAGTGATTCTACTTCCCACAGTATTGAACTATCATACACCCTCACCCATTCATTACTTCCAGCAGATTCTTCTTAGTTGTCGAGTTCCTGGTTGTGGAATGATTCGTTATCCACCATTGAAACATCACTCTCTTCTGTATCGGAAAGGGATTCATGCTCCCATATGATATTAGAAATGTTTTCGGAATTTGATGAGTGACTCATGATAATGTGAATGGGTTGTGAATTTGAAGGAGTTGGTGGTGTGGAAATATGAATTGTGAATTATCAGTAGCAACTCTACCCTTTTTATAGAGAAATCACAAGCTCCACATGGTGCTTGTGTCAGATAGTGATTGTGTCCTTAAAGGTGATGATGAAGCTAAATAGCAATGTAAGAAGCTACATCTTCGCATTCCCCATAAAAATGTGTAATGTCATTTCGTACCTTGTTAAGGAATCTTTATGGGTTACTGTGTAAGAATGCTTAAAACATGGTGGTTGTGTGTGATCATGTCTAGTAGTGAATGTGTTCTTACATGTGATGTTGAAGCTAAATAGCCATGTAAGAAGCTACATACTTGTATTCCCCATAAAATTAAAATGTCATTTCGTACCTTCTGTAGTCCTTTAAGGAATCTAATGGCTGGCATGGCATGGCAAAACCTGTGTAAATTAGCTGTGTAATAATGTACATGCATGTCATCCTTTCTTTAAATCTGATGCAATTTACACACTCATTTACACACACATTTACGCACACTCTCTCTCTCACACACACACACATAAATACATACATACATACATACATACACAAACTAATTCGTGCCAAATTAAATCACAAACTCAACTCGTGATTTTATTTGTCACGAGTTGAGCTAGGTCGTGATTTAATTTCATAGGAATTAGCTCAACTCGTGATTTAATTTATCACGAGTTTTGGCACTTTGTATTTCCAATATTTTGTTATAAAGTTGAGTGATTTTAGTAATGAATCATAACTTTCAATTCTATGATGCATGGAGTTTGAATTCTAGGGCTTCTCTAAGGAATTTCTACATTTGGATATATTTCAGTTCTTTGATGTATAAACATTAGGTTTGTTCCGCTTGGTAGATGTTTGGATTATTAGAAAGTCAATTGATAGATTTTTTGATTAAGTGATTTTAGTAATGAATCATAACTTTCAATTCTATAATGCATGGAGTTTGAATTCTAGGACTACTCTAAGGAATTTCTACATTTGGATATATTGCAGTTCTCTGCTGTATAGACATTTGGTTTGTTCCGCTTGGTAGATGTTTGGATTATTAGAATGTCAATTGATAGATGTTTTGATTAAGTGATTTTAGTAATGAATCACAACTTTCGATTCTATGACACATGGAGTTTGAATTTTAGGACTTCTATAAGGAATTTCTACATTTGGATATATTTCAGTTCTCTGCTGTATAGACATTGGTTTGTTCCGCTTGGTAGATGTTTGGATTATTAGAATGTCAATTGATAGATGTTTTGATTAAGTGATTTTAGTAATGAATCATAACTTTCGATTCTATGATGCATGGAGTTTTAATTCTAGGACTTCTCTAAGGAATTTCTGTATTTGGATATATTTTAGTTCTCTGCTGCATAGACATTAGGTTTGTTTCGCTTGGTAGATGTTTGGATTATTATAAAGTCAATTGATAGATGTTTTGATTGAGTGATTTTAGTAATAAATCATAAATTTCAATTCTATGATGCATGGAGTTTGAATTCTAGGACTTCTCTAAGGAATTTCTACATTAGGATATATTTTAGTTCTCTGTTGCATACCATTAGGTTTGTTCCGCTTGGTAGATGTTTGGATTATTAGAAATTCAATTGATAGATGTTTTGATTGAAGGATTTTAGTAATGAATCATAACTTCAATTCTATGATGCATGGAGTTTGAATTCTAGGACTTCTCTAAGGAATTTCTACATTTGGATATATTTCAGTTTTCTGCTGCATAGACATTAGAGTTGTTCCTCTTGGTAGATGTTTGGATTATTATATACTCAATTGATAGATGTTTTTATTGAGTGATTTTAGTAATAAATCATAACTTTCAATTCTATGATGCATGGAATTAGAATTCTAGGACTTCTCTAAAGAATTTCTACATTTGGATATATTTCAGTTCTCTGTTGTATAGACATTAAGTTTGTTCCGCTTGGTAGATGTTTTGATTATTAGAAAGTCAATTGATAGATGTTTCGATCTATAAAATTTGTTAATGAATCCTCACTTTCAATTATATGATGCATTTGGAAGGAAACATTCCGACATAACATAAATCAATGAAACTTCTAACATAACACAATTTAAGGTCTAACAAATGAAGATCCACCATGATAACTACAAACAGTTTAGTCACACAAATGTAAGAAGTTAACAAACCATCCAAACTATATATTAAAACACCAAAAACATAAAACCTTAAACTAACGCACCATACTTGTGATAGTATGAAATCAGGGGCGGACGAGGCGGGGTCCTGAGGGTCCCGGACCCCATAGCTTTTCTGATAACTAAAAAGATAATTTTTTAAAGTATAGTTTTAATAAATAAAATGAGTAAAATACTGAAAGTTGATAATAATTTAGTGGTAGAGACATGTTCCTATAGTGAGATTGTAAGTTCAATATTGTCGACCTATTTTTAGTTTTTAGTTTTTAATGTTATGGAACAAATTTCTTCTTTGATCTCATGTTAAAGTCCAACCCCATCAGGTAATATGTTTTAAATTAAAAAAAACGAGTCACCACACACTATACCTTCAAATTTAATAATGTTAATGTCGAAAAAATTTGGACCCCATAAAATTTGACTTCTGGGTCCGCCACTGGTATGAATCCCATATAGATAAGGTGCTGAAGGCCTCATCTATCCCTTGTTCAGTTGTCCTCTGTTCCTCCTCTGGCATCTCCTCATGGTAGTAAACCCAGTCCCAGCTACGGTTCCCAGGAAAGTAAGGCCTACCAATCTCAGTTGCCTCACTCATGAGCTGCAACATAATATTATTAAGTTAGTCTAGCTTTCATAAAATGTTATAATCAACTGAAATTATACAAAGGAAGAGATCAACTTACTAAGGCGGGATCCAGCCGATGAACGAAGGTGTTGTTGTACATGTTAGGATTCATGATCTTTGGATGGGTGTGTTTGATGTACCAATCCAGATTCTTCGTCACATGCATGCAGTGCCGCCCATGTCTTAGTGAACCCCAGAGCAGGACCACACTCACGTGTGGTGTCCCACACACTATACATGGGGGGTACACACATCTATACGATCCCTTTCTCCCTCTCTTTTCAAATTTGATGTCTGGTTTAATAGGGGGTGATAAGTTGGGAATTTGTCTAAGTTTACGAGGCTAATTCATGCTTAATTATCTACATAATGACTTTAAATTCCCCCTTCTTTTTTTTATTTACCCTTTACTGTTATATTCATGTCTCCTATGATTGATTTGATATGTTTTCAGGGTAAAATGCTTAAGAAGATGTATACACGGAGACTTTAGAGAACCAATAGGAGTCAAACCAGGAGTCAAATGATGATTTTTGAAGGCAAAAGTCAATGTTTACAACTGGTCCAGGTTTTGGTTCTGGATGCAAACCCGGACTAGCTCTTTGTTAGTATTTATTGTACCTTTCCCTCTTTCATCTCTATTAACCGTTTAGCAACGGTTAATTAGCTCTGATTACCGTTTAGCAACGGTTTAATATCTTTGTATATATTTCTTTAGCCAGTCTCCTTTTCTTAATCAAGTAATACAATTCATTTTGTTCTCTCGCTATCTCCTTCATCTCTCTCTCGTCTTTCCTCGTTCGACATTTTCCCTCGCTGCTTTCCTCCTCTTCGCATCTCGGTTTTCCCCTTGCTCGATTCACATGGTATCAGAGCGGTGACAGTCACCGCTGAAACTCGTCCATTGCCATCGCAATGTCCACTCAATCGAGCGAAGGAGAGGGCGATTCATCAGAAAATGAGGAAGAAAGCGCTGAATCGGAGGAGGAAGGAATCGCCAACAAGAAGAAAAATAAAAGATGTGCCGATTCATCATATTCGTTAACTGTGGCGAATTCGGAAACGTCGGGCGTACAACTTACATCCTCGAAGTTCGACGGCAAGAAAGGTTTTCAAAATTGGAAGAAGAAGGTGGAGATATGTCTGTTAGCCAAAAATAAAATCAAGCTAATTGATGGCACCTTGAAGAGATCCAAAGTTCCAAAAAGCCGACGCGATGCCTGGGATAGGTGTGATGGGTTGGTCAGATCGTGGATTCTTGCTTCCGTAGAAACCACCATTGACGATAGCTTGGTATCTTGCTCGACTTCGTACGAAATGTGGAGACACCTCGTTCAAAGATTCGACCAAGTTGACGGTACGAAACTCTTCGAACTTAACCGTGATCTTTCTAGAATAGAACAAGGAGATTCCTCTGTCACTGAATACTTCACTAGGCTTACAAGCCTCTGGGATGATATCTCTGCCATGACCAATATAACCTCTTGCATCTGCGGTTACAGTGAAAAAATCGCTAAGCAATATGAGAATCAAAAGTTGTTTCAATTTCTTTTGGGTTTGCGAGAGGAGTTTATAAATGTTAGGGGAAACCTACTCATGAAAAAACCCCTCCCAAGCCTTGATAATGCCTATGCTGTGATCCTCCAAGAAGAAAGGCAACGGATCAGTGGAAAGGGCACAAAAGAAACTCTAGATATCTCTTTTGCTAACAATGCTGGCAGAACAGGAGGAAAATTTAATAAGTCAAAGAGAGATAAGGAAGGGGTCAACAAGAAAGGTTCCTTGCTCTGCACTCATTGCGGTAAAACCGGTCATTTGAAGACTGGTTGCTTTGAGCTTTGCGGATTCCCAGACTGGTGGAAAGGTTCAAGAAGGGGTTCTGCTGCCAATTTTGCCAACAGAGAGATAGAAGGTATCAAGGGCTTATCTGGTTTAAACGTTGATAAACTAAAAATGCTTGGCAATCTTCTTGAACAGACAGAGAAAAACACTGAGAAAGGAGCTTCGAGTAGTAGTGTTTCTGTCACCAGAGACAACTCCAATTTTGCAGGTAATATTTATCCTGTTAGTAACAGTTCCTATTCCAAGTTTTTAAAACATCGATGGCTTGTTGATTCTGGTGCTAGTGAACATCTTATTGGTGATGAATCCCTTTTTAGTGATAAAAAGAAAATTTCTAGTGTTCGTCATGTTACTATGCCCAATTGGCTGCTTGAAGCTATTGACACGATGGGATCTGTGCGGTTAACTGATAAGTTCTGTCTGAGAGATGTTCTTCATGTCCCGAGTTTCAAACTTTCCCTTGCCTCTGTCTGCAGATTTACTCAGCAGAATAAGTGTGTGGTTTCCTTTGATTCTAACTCTTGTTATTTGCAGGACCATACTTGGAGGAATAGGCAACATATTGGATATCAAGAAGACGGTCTATATTTCCTTGACATTGGTCTTTTGCGTAATGCTTTTGACACATGTAATAATGATGATTCTTGTCCCGTTTTTGTCAATTCTTGTAGTACTGATATGTTAAAGTGGCATAGAAAAATGGGACACCCACCTCTAGATAAAATGATTAGGATGGGTCTTATTCATAAATGTGACATACCCGATGACTTTGTTTGTGATGTACGTTTTAGAGCTAAGGGACATCGTTTGCCTTTCTCTCGTTCTAAAACTAGATCCAAGCATTGTTTTGAGCTTATTCACATTGATACATGGGGTCCTAGTCCCACTATTAATCATGATGGTTGTCGATATTTTTAACTATTGTGGATGATGCTAGTAGGTGTACTTGGGTCATTCTTATGAGATCTAAATCCGATGCTTCCTAACACTTACAAAATTTCATTTACATGGTTGAATGACAATTCAACAAATTTGTCAAAATAGTGCGTTCCGACAATGCTTATGAGCTGGGAACATCCACAGTTCTTCAAGAATTTTTCAACAAAAAAGGAATCATTCATCAAACCACATGTGTATATACTCCTTAACAAAATGGAGTTGTCGAAAGAAAGCACCGATATTTGCTTGAAACAACCCGTGCTTTATTCTTCCAATCCGGTCTTGATATTACATATTAGGGTGAAAGTATTCTTATGGTTGCATTCCTCATTAATAGGTTACCATCTTCCACATTGAATGGGTTATCTCCTTATGAGTGTTTGTATGGTTCTCCCCCCAATTTAAACAATATTAAAACTTTTGGGTCTTTGGTTTATCATACCGGGCCGGCCATCAAGAAAACGAAATTTGATGATCGTGGGCATAGAAGCGTTTATCTTGGGCCAGGCCTTTGTAAAAAAGGTCACCGAATTTTGCTTATTAAGGAGAACAAAGTTATTACGAGTCGGGATCTCACTTTTTTTGAAGACGTATTTCCTCTGCAGGAACAGTCCACCAAGAGACACACGGCCGAAGAGCCCAGTTTTTCTCCTTTTCCAATCGTCATCGATGATGACCATGATCATGATGTTTCCTATGATAGCCCAGGCCCACGATCCACGCAGACTGATAAAGATGCCACTGTTCCCGACATAAATGTTAATACTGAGACATCAGAGCCAAATGACGTTCAAGCTATCGTGGACCCATACAACAACGATCACTCTGATGATAGGCAGGCCAATAATCCTGCTTCTGACAATAATCAAATACAATCCTCTACTTCCGATGGGCCGGAGAACATCTCTCAATCCACGAGCCCATGCACCAACGATAACTCTGATTCTGCTTCGGACAACAATCAAGGCAACCAGTCCTCCACTTCTGTTGAGCCGGATAACATTCGTCGATCTACCAGAAACAAACAAATCCCCACCAAACTAGCTGACTACGAATGTTATCAAACTACTCTCGGCCCATTTACTCAAATTCTTTCTACCCGCCTTGAGCATCATAGGCCTAATTTTTTACTGCAATTAAACTCTATTACTAACGTCATTCCTTCTCGTATTGTGTGTTCTTAGGTCAAAATTCAATGTCCTCTTGAACCCTCCTCTTACCAAGAAGCAATGAAGCATCCAGAATGGAGAGATGCTATGAATGTTGAGATCAAAGCTCTTGAAGAAAATCATACTTGGAGTCTTGTCAAACTTCCAAAAGGAAAAAGATGCATCACATGCCGATGGGTGTATCATACTAAACACAAAGCCGACGGAACAATTGAACAATACAAGGCCAGATTAGTCGTGCACGGGTTTACACAAAAGGAAGGAGAAGATTTTCACGAAACTTTCTTCCCGGTTGTCAAAATGACAACTATTCGAGTCTTGGTGAGCGTGGCCATGAAGTGGCGTTGGAAAATTCATCAACTCGACATCAACAATGCTTTCATTCATGGCGAACTCCACGAAGAAATATACATGCAAAATTCCTGATGGCTTAACCACCAATACCAATGGTTTAGTGAGCAAATTGCAAAAATATTTATATGGCTTAAAACAAGCCTCCCGTCAATGGTATGCTAAACTCTCGACTAGTCTCACTAACCTTGGCTTTGTTCTCTCAGATAATGACCATTCTCTATTCAAGTGGAGACACGGTACATCCATCTTATTCCTTGGTGTCTACGTCGACGATATCATCCTATGTGGCAACGACGATGCAAAGATTCTTCAAGTCAAAGATGTCCTTCATCAATCTTTCAAGATTAAAGATTTAGGCACCCTCACTTTTTTCCTTGGGCTCGAGTTCCACTATACCCCCAACAGTGTCGGCATAACACAACCCAAATTCGCTTCTGATCTCCTCACCGACTACAACATCACATCCAAGAGGTCGGTCGCTAGTCCCCTTGCTCCGGGCACCAAGCTTCAGTTACAAGACGGACCTCCTCTACACGACGCCACAAAATACTGTCGTCTCATCGGCAAGCTCAACTACCTCGTCAACACTCGCCCGCACATCAACTTTAGCGTTCAATTTTTGAGCCAATTCAATCAACAACCTTGTCAAAATCATTGGAAGGCCGCCATCCATGTCCTCCGATACATCAAAGGGACTCTCGGCTACGGCATTTTCTTAAACAATACTGCGATTCTGATTGGGCATCATGTCCTCTTTCTCACAGGTTCGTGAGTGGATACTATATTCTTTTCGGAGGTTCTCCAATCTCTTGGAAATCAAAAAAACAAACCTCTGTTTCTCTCTCATCCGCCGAAGCTGAGTACCGGGCTCTCTGACGCGTCACGACGGAATTGGCTTGGCTCTCCCGTCTCCTGAATGAACTCGATATCAACGATATCACTCCTATACCGTTGAAATGTGATAACAAGTCGGCCGTCTACATCGCACACAATCCAGTTCTTCACGAGCGAACAAAGCATATCGAAATAGACGTTCACTACGTTCGTGACCAAATTAAGGCGGGTCTTATCGACGTTGTCCACATTTCCAACAAACATCAGAAAACTGACATGCTTACCAAGACTTTAACAGGAAAGGATTATCAGCAGCAATTCACATCTATGGGAATGCTCAACACTTCAAACCTAGCAAAAACCCCTTTTCCTTAGGTTTGAGGGGGTGTTAGGATTTATTGTACCTTTCCCTCGTTCATCTCTATTAGCCGTTTAGCAACGGTTAATTAGCTTTGATTACCATTTAGCAACGGTTTAATATCTTTGTATATATTTCTTTAGCCAGTCTCCTTTTCTCAATCAAGTAATACAATTCATTCTGTTCTCTCGCTATCTCCTTCATCTCTCTCTCGTCTTTCCTCGTTCGACATTTTCCCTCGCTGCTTTCCTCCTCTTCGCATCTCGGTTTTCCCCTTGCTCGATTCACACTCTTCGATCAAGCTTCTGTCGTGTTTTTATGTTGGTCCGGGTTTGTGTCCCAGTTTGTAAACTCAGACCAATCCCTCAAAGACTTCTCTGCCTATTTTCAGATGTGGTCCGGGTTTACGTACTTGTTTGTTAACCTGGATCATCCTTCAGAGAATATTTCTGCCTAATTTAAGAGGTGGTCCGAGTTTGCGTACTTGTTTGAAAACCTGAACCAATACTAGTAAAGGGGCCGAAGTTTTGTTAAAGATACTGAAATAAAAGACAAACCTTTTTATCTTTTACTAGAGAGAGGGCACGCCGCATAATAGAGAAAAAAAGACTACAGTTGGAAGAAGTATATTTCTACGGTTGATTTTTTATACATCGGGGAGAGAAAGAGTTAGCGGTTTTTCTGAAGATTCTTACTGGGAGTTTGAGCAGAGCAAATTGCAGATTCGACACAGAGACTTCGCCACGGAGTTCCAAACCAGAGTTTCTTCTAGTTCTACTTCTCTAATACTATTTTCTACAGATTTGTTTATTGTTAACATGTCTATGGCTGAGTAATACTTTTAAATTCCGGTTTACTATGTAATCCGAATTCGAGATTCCATCATCTTTGTGATTTTACCAGTTTTAACGAGAATAAAGTTTTGTTCTTTGTTTATATTTATTCTCTGATTTTCTGGCCAATTATTAGAGATTATTAGTTTGTCTACTTGTAAGTGAGAATTGCGGCATTCTATAGACTGCAGGAACAAAAGATGTTAATTTAGAAGGAAATTCCTCTAAAATATTAACTGATTATCTAACTAGGTCATGTTTAAAGCTGTTAATAATTAGGAAATTCATAATGAGAGTTGGGGTTTGGTAATTGTTAATTAGATTTCGTCGAGCGGGAGACCAAAAGTGAAATAATCTGACTTAGGATTTTAATGTAGAATTTGGTAAACATATTAAGAAGGGAACCAAGATTTAGGAGGAGTAGTAAACCATGATTTCTCCCATAATTATCAAAGAAAGCCAACACTTTCCTTTCTGCACTTATTGTGATTGTTCTTGTTTCTGTTTATTTTACTTAATTTCAAATGATTGAGATTAGACTAGACATTGTCTACTTGGTTCGATAACCTAGGGAATACTTTTTAGGAAGACTTGTTACAAAGACCGGTACACTTGCTGAATTGGATTTAACGTCAGCCATTGCCGGGGAGGCACGGTTATTTAGTTTAATTTTTGTTTTATTTTTTTTTGTTTTATTTTTGTTCTTATTTATTTATTATTAATCATGTTGTTTATTTTTATTTGGTGATTATTTTAGTTGTTTGTTAATTTCTGATTTTTATAGTTATATTATTTTTAGGCTTAGAATTTATCTAGGTTTTATTTAATTTTAATTTGTGTTTCTGGAATTTTTATTTCACTAGCATAATTCTTGTTTTAGTTTAGTTCTTGATATGTTTTTCCATTAATTCTATTTAATTGAGTTAATCTGTTTAAGGTTATTTTATCTTGTTTTCAGTTGAACTAACTGAACTAATTTAGCGTATGCCTTTGGCTTGTTCTGCAGGCAGCCGAACGTCCCTCACATCACTCATAGTGATTCCTGCACTACCGGTGGGGTAGGGTGGCAGTTCAAGACACTACATTACAATGAGAGGTGAGCTAGTGGGGAGACTAGACATTGCTAGAAATTGAAGATGATGAAACTTAAGACTCAAGCATTTTTTGAGTAATTCTTTTTTTTTAAAATACTATTAGAATTTTCTTAATGGGGTGTTGTTTAGTAGATCTCAAACGAGTTCACCTATTTTTTTTTTATAGTTACGGTAGTGGGTAGGTTTCGAACCCAGGACTTTTGGTTGTAGGATACCACTCCTCTACCGACCAAGCCACATGGGAATAGGAATAAGTATTTCTTTGTTTGGTTGATTGTAGTATCCCCGGAATAAATCTTGCTTAATCATAGAAGTACTAAAATACCCATGGATGTCATATAATTAGTCAAAAAAATATAGTACTATAATTAGTTAACTTCTATATTTAATATGATAAAGAATATCAAATGACAACAGATTCAAACAATAAAAGCTTAGAACTATTTATCCTACTAAACTCAAAATAATATAATCTTACATTAATTCAACAAGAAAGTTCAAAAATAAACAAAAATAATAAAAATGTATAAACTAAATTAAGATATAATGTTTAATTATAATACATGAAATTGCTTTGTAGATATCTTCATAATTTAAATGATAAATATCTAATTTAAATATTAACTAAGTGACCCAATGTTTATTAAAATAATAAAAAAATATAGAAGTAAATTTTCATAATAAAATCATTTAAAAGAAATACTCAATACTAAATTATTATAAACATCTATGAATCCTACACGTGCCCATATACTTAATATGCTAAACTTAAATCCTAGTGAAACTGAAAAATAGTATAATAAAAACAAGTGTTGTACTAACTACTTCCTATGACATCTTTCACAAAACTTTGTCGCTCCTCTGGTTTGTGACTTTGAAACATAGTCACATTTTCAGGTGTTGCTGCAAA
>CM041778.1:171768112-171866223 GCA_023374045.1 Limonium bicolor | reverse complement strand
AAGGGTACCGAGCAATGAGTAAGTATGAGTAAGGAGAAGAGTATGGGTACGGAGTATGTGAGAGCAAGTAGTGAGTACTGTGTAAGAGTAAGTAATGGTAACAGTGAGTGCTGAGTAAAGCATGAGTGAAGTAATGAGTAAGGTATTGAGCGTTGTGTGAGTAAAACAACGAGTAAGTAAGATTAAGCCCGGTGTAAGCCTTGTGAACCCGTGTAAGGAGAAAGAGAGCATCCAACGAAACCGGATGAGCGAATAGCTAAACGAACGGTTGACTAACAAATTGTTTTCCTTGGTAGGTAACGAACCTTGTATAAGTAAGTAAGTATTGTTGATTGTATTGTGTAGTAATAGTATGTATGTATGCATGTAAAATGAACTCCATGTATATCTGACCCAAAGTAGTCGGCGTACCGCGGTTAGCACGCGGTATATGCGAATTTCATATTCAGAGTAAGCTGACCCCCTAGGGGGAACATTTTTAGTGTGCAGGTACCCGAAGCTGACCACCGTTCGAGAGAGTAGGACGGGGACTGCTACGTAAGCATGGGTAGTTGTATAATAGGGATTGTATTGTAATGTATTGTGAATTCGGAAGTCCAAACTGTATCGGTGATTTAAGGATTGTAGTAGACTCGGTATAGTAATGTATTGGAGTTGTAATTGAATTATGGTTGAGTATGCAATGGGAAGTATTGTATTGTGTAGAGTACTCGGTATGTTCATATTCATCAGACCGATAGTTGTAGGATTGTAACTCGTCTTGTTAGTCATGTGGGTGACTAACGGCATTGTACACCCGTCGTTGAGTATGTAATATCCGCTGCGAAGGTAAGTATTGTACAGTAATGATGGTATTAGCGGTAGGGGTGTTACATTAGTATGCTTTTATATTTGAATCCCGTATCTATGGGTGGAGGTGATCTACCACCCTGTACGTTGTCCATATTATCTTATGGCTTGTTTATACTTTCTCATGTAAGACACTTCCATTAATCGCCTGTTGTAGTTGTAATTATCGGCGCTTGGGTTTGTATTAATTTGGGGCATACTTAAAATCCCTCTCTTTGACCTTTAGGTCATCATCTTGTGATTCTGGTATTTGAGTTTACTGTCACCATATTCGGTTTTCATTTTCAATGTAGAGTATGAGCTATGGTCGAGCCATGCATCTTATGTATATGGCAGAAAGATTTCTTGATATTATTTATTCACCAATTGTCGGTAGTACGTACTTGATTATTATCGTCTGTTCATCAGGTATACCACGGTAGGGTTCCTGCTAAGGTTTCTAACACGGTACAGTTTTCTCTCAATTGAACATGTTCTTGTGGTTGTGAATCAACCCATGTGAGTATTAGTATAATGTTTCTACTCTTTATATTCTACCATGTTTATAGGTAGATCCCCATTTAATGTGTATATTGGTTTGAATTCATAAAGAAAGACATGGAAGTCGATCTTTCCTTCTAGATGGCAAATTGGGCCATAACTTAGAAGGTAGCTTGAGAATACCCTTATTATAAGTAATTGTCTCTTGATCTCATATTTAATTTATTGATATGGTTCATGGAATAATAATAGTTAGTATTTCCCTCACAATTGACTATTTTTCAGATATGCGCGGAGTTGTTTTAGCTATTTAATCTCCTCAGGGTAACCTGGATAACTTAACTCTTAATTTACACCTTCTACATCTTATATACTTATTAGTTAAATTTTATATTAGATTTAAGAATAAATACTTACGTATCACAGAAATATTTGTGACCACTTGTAAGGAGTCTCAGGAATCATCCAACCCTGACGGAGTCAACGTCAGTGTTGAACTATCCCTCCACACCATTTTGTGGTTGGTTTTCCCTTGATCTGACCAGGATCAAGTTCGACCTTCCACGTCAAAATTCAAACAACCACATAATTATCATTTTCCAGATTTTATCTTATCGAATTCTGTGACGTGGTGATTACTACCTGTACATTTTTCCTTGATTGTTATACAACTATCCCAATAACTGTTATAACCTATACCTGAATCTGGTGTATTCCTTAATCCCCGGAACTAAGTTCCTTTGATCAAATCATCAAGCGGGGAAGCCAGTTTTTCCTCTTGGCATAAAAGGGTAAATTCTTACTAAAACATCTAGGCACAAACTGTCTAATAATTATATTCGTCATCATTTTAACTCTTAAATCCGTCATACAAGTAATAAATTCAGATATGGACTTGAATACCTTAGAATACTTTCTCTTAAAAGGCTCATCCAGTATTTAACTTACCAGGGCTTGATTATTGCCTACACTGTAGTTATTATTACATGAAACAAAGACAGTCACTGATAGACTTCCAAGTAAAAATTTCCATAACTCGATCAACAACTACAGTCCATAAAGTATTATTTCCTCCTCTTAAAGCTTGGCTTTTTCTTATTCCGTCTAAACTCCATAAATCAAGTGAACCATATGTTCAGCCTAGGTTAAGTATCTTAATATTAGTACCATCTCAACTAAGGGTTTCCTATTTGAGTACTACTGTTTGATATCAAGACAACCAAGCCTATTGTTCGTTTTTCCTCTTAAAAATGTGATTAATCCACAAACTCAATGGCTTCCAAAAGTAGGTCGATTAGGTGTATCAAACAGAGGATTTAGAATCACATGGATTATTATGTAATGTTAGGAAGATTTACGTGAAAAAAAATTGTTACAAGCCAAGGGGTATGTTTTCCCACTTTTAAATATAACTTCCACTCACTTTTAGGGTATGTATTAATTCAAGTTTTTAATATGACTTATACTACCTTCACTGTAAGTGTCAAGGAGAGTTATTTGTTACCATGTTTATAAAATTTATATTACATAGGGGGTTAACCTTATTTGATTACTTGCGCTCTTTATTCACATTCATAAATTGAGCTGCCATAAGAGACATATGCTCGTATAGATTCATAAGGATAGTATAGGACATGTGTCTCAAAATAGGGTAGGTGTATTTAATGGTACTCAACCCTCTGAAATGTATTAATACCCTCAATGTTTTAGGTTTACTCCCTCCAAATTATATGTATATATAGCATTTGGCATTGCTAATTAGGTAGTTCTCCCCACTTTAGAAAATATATATTCAAAGTTTGTTCTCTCCCCTTCATTAATTAGGAGTCCAGCATTGTCACTATAATAATACTAGCTGAGACCCTTGGTATTTGCTCAGGTATTTTAGAACCCGTGCTTTTCCATCATGCATGTTTAGTTATACATTTTGAGATTCAGTTTCTCTATTGTCATATTTCAAGGTTTGCACTATCTTCTCTCGGAGTTAATGAGGGATTGTAAAATTTTCCCGTCCCGCACTGGGCGGTAAGCTCAGTGCCTGGGTATCCCAAGAAATTCAATGTTTATTCTTCACGTGCAGGTCTTCAACAAACCCTTTTGACATTTTATGTAGTCTTAAGTATTTCGTATTAATTAATGTATTCCTCTTCATGACATCTACTCGTCATTTAGGCAGGTCATAATTTGTAGTTACTGTAAGTTTGGATAGTTGATAACGCCTTTTGGCAGTCTAAGTAAAAACCAACTTATTATTCCTCACTGTACTAACTCTCACCCCTTTTATCCCAAGGCTATACTCGGTTTGTATTCCGTTTAATACTCTTAATCCCATGGTACACTAATTTGGGTTCTCCACCAAAATCAACGTCTCCTGACTTTCAAATAATCTTGTTTGTCTTATTCATCCTTTTCTGATCACCGTATATAAACTCAGCCTCATCTCCTATGGAGAATGATACAGCTGGTATCCCAATCCTTACCCATACATATTATATATAATTTAAGTTTTGATCCACTCCCATATTCTGGTATATAAAATCCTTCAAGGCCTATTCCCAAGTTCTACATTTATTTACAATAGTCATTTGTTCATTTATAGTTGAGTATTTATTGAGTAGGATCATGCCGGGTCAAGGTACTTGGCATTATGCCTCTGGATATTCCAGACCTTCGCTCATAGGCTCAGGTGACCTCGGTCTCATAGGTAAGGAAACAAATGTCGAAGCATCCCATTAGGTGAGAGGTTACCTAAGTTAGGTCTCTCTATATTTTTGATACTTACTAATCACATATAAGTCTCATCGACTAATAACTATAAACACACATTTATGCATCATGCATTTAGTTTAGGTTCTAGGCTTACCGGTTTCGCGTTGAGCGCTAGCTACAGCGCCTGAAGTTCCCACTGTGTATAGGGTGGTTTTTCCTGGTACTATCTCTTTTCCCTTTGGACTCCCGGATAAGGGTGGCTGACCTCCCGGTCCTCTAGTATAGGTATTAGTCTGCGGCGTTTGACCTCCTCCGGGTCCGCCCGTTTCAACAGCTGGTGTTCTCTGTGAACTTCTAGCTCCCTTGTAAACTCGGCTCCCTGGATTGGAAAAACATTCATACTCCCTGTGACCTTCTTTCTCGCAATAGCGACACTTCACCTTTCTGCCTGCGTAGTCTACGCCTGGATGATCCTTTCCACAGCGCTTACAGTAGTAGTGGCGCCAGGTTGGCTTATTGCTCCTAGGTAGTGCTGATCTCAGTGGTTGTGCATCACTGGCTAGGCCGGTCAGACGAGGAATCTGCTCCTTTGTCTTCTGACCATGGAAAACCGTCCGCCCCTTCCTTTCATCACAAAATTTCTTCCCCTTCTTGTAGTAACCGCCAGAGGTTGCTCCACCATCTTCTCTTTCAGTACTCTTTCTCTTCTTTCTTCCTGCGCCTCTTTCCTTAAACTTTTGAGTCTTCACAGTGTCAGAGTAGTTGTCTCCAGGTATGTAGTCCAATAAACTGGTGAACCGCGTGTAGTACTGGTCAACTGTTTGACTCCCTTGGATTAAGGTCTCGATCTCCTGCCTTTTTCTCTGCTTTATGTGTTCGGGGTAGAACTTCTCCTGCAACACTTCTACAAATGCTGTCCATCCAAAGTCCGGTGTAGCTCTATGGTGGCCCTCCACAGACCGTCACCAAACGTCAGCTGTGTCCTTCAGGTTATATGCGGCGATGTCGAATCTCTGGTCTTCTGGAACTCCAACAGCTTTGAACGCCTTCTCGTGCTCCACTATGAATTTCTCCAATGCGGTGGGGTCTGGTTCCCCTGAGTAAGTCGGTACTCTCGCGTCTGCAACGCTCTTCAACCAGTTGGTTTCCCTGGGCTGCGGCGGGTGGGGTATGGCTCCCGTAAGTTGAGCTCCTAGTTGCTGCGCGAAGGCCGACATGGCTGCTGCTAGGCTTGGTACCTCTGAAACATCCGTCGGTGTCTCGCCACTGCGTCCACTGTTGTCTCCACGTGGTCTTTCTCTTGTCGACATCTATAGTATATTATTATTACTACTCGGTTGCTACACCGTTTTACATACACAATCACAAACATATAAGAAAGTTAACCACTAGCAATAAAGATATTCCTAGGTTTTTCTAGGTCACGAATCCTCACAGACGTTTTCCCGAATTCCCAAATATCCTATGCTCATTGTCCTAGACTCAGTATCTTATCATCAACGGTACTCCGCTCTGATACCACTTTTTGTAACACCCCTAATCTTAAACCTGTAATGACGTCACAATTCGTAGCATAATAAATAGCAAATCGCAGCGGAAAGTAAAACTATCTACCTTGGTGTTACACGCCGCTACTCACCCTTGTGAGTAACAAGGCATCCATCCAACAACCTTAACTCCTCACGCTGTGGTGAATAGATACTGAGCACCCTACTTATTACAAACCAAATCCAACTGAATGAGCAACTAACTGAATACAACAACCTCTTTAATATAATACAAATAAAACCAAAGGTGTTGGTTGACAAACACAACAGCTACCCCCGTGTCCCGCACTCCGGCTTGAGTCTTCTTCAATAACCTGGAATGTTTGACCCAATGAAGGGCCCAGCAATCGAAATGCTGGTATGCTAAATGTAGTCTTAAATCATCAAGATTCCTTAAGTCGTTTTAGCCATCTTGATATTAGATTCGTTACATGAAATACCGGTTTACAATAACAACAGTGATAACTGTATACATTAAACATTCACATAATAACTCACCTGTAAACACCAATGTACAATAGTACACAACACCATTAACCACACATCAATAACAATAACCAATAATCACACATCAATAATCCAACAAGATACGCGTATTAAACTTTACTTGTTAGTTGGTCACCTGGCCCTTATCCTTTTAAACCATTCACTTAACCTTTTCCAATTAATTACCACCTCAGGCGTCATGTCAAGACAACCCTTAATAACTTATTAATGGACAATAGTCCCCTGGGTTCCAATGGAACCGTTACCAGCTGACCTAATGGCCCTGGACAATATATTTTGACCGATCCGGTCGAACCTGTGCACCAACGGCAGTGCCCTCCGCCATCCCCGTATGTGGCTGATGGATTTCCCTTGAGTGACTCCCCATTGAAGTCTCTCGTAGTGATCACTATGCGCAACCAGAAAATCGGAACAACTGGATTCCTCTCATTATAAGTTAGCCCTTTTGTCAGTGGTATAATAACCAATACTTGAATTAAGACTTATCAGTTGACCATCAGTTAGGTTCAATAATACCTAAAGGTCGGTTAGTCTTGTTCCAGTTTAGATGTATAAACTTCCAGTCATAAGACGTTAGCGTATAAAATACAACGCAACAGTTTAAGCAATACAATACACAATATCATATACATAAAATCACAGATATCACTCTTAAACAATTAAGCACATTATGTCTGGACCTTAGGATAATCCTTAGGACATTCAGACCACACAATTAACATACCGTTCACCGTGACAACAGCTAGCTTGACAATTCACGCTTTGCAGTCCTTCCCCGCACGCTGTTATATTTACAAGCAATACCGGGTAATATTAATATAACCACTCACTAAATATTACAGTATTGTCACTGTAGTGCTTATACTCGTTGTATAATAACTTGTATGTTCTTTATTTTCCCCTGTTATTTAACAGTAGTCCTAGGTAGTTCATCTGTTCATTATTTTATGTGATTCCCACATGCGATAATGAATTCCCATTATAAATATTTCTTCATCTCTTTAATCATATATTCATAATCAATTTCTCTTATTCCATATACCAATATAATTTGGTTACCTTAATTATATCCATAATTATTTTATAAACTTTATATTAAATTCTTTTGGTTATTCTTATCATAACCACAATTTATTTTATAAACCTTATATTATCCCTCATAATATATCACATTACTTAACCTTGATTCCTTCCTTTATTAAATTATAAAACCAACCTTTTTAATTCCTGTAATTATAAGCTGGACACAATAATTTTTATAAGTTACCAAATAACCTTATAAATTCGGTATTTACCTTTGGACACATTAACTTTTGTAATTTTTCCAATTAACCACATATATCTTTTTGGTGATTACAATTTAAATACTCCAACCTTTATAAATTACTAAATAACCATATAACTTTTATAATTTACTAATTATCCATATTAACTTTCGGTAATTGTAAAGTTAACGCATTAATTTTTATAAATTACCAAATGACCTCAATTATTTTCGGTCTTAACATATGTTTTTCCTATATTTGCATTTTAATCCCAAAACTTTATATAAGTTTCATATTAACTTATAAACTATACTTTTAATATTTAATTCTCTTAAAATACCGAAAGAACCCCTATACTTTCGTAAATTATATTTTCTCCCCATGTCCATTCCGGTTTTGACATAAACTCCCACATAATTACATTTTAGCCCTTAAACTTTATATAAGTTGCATATTAACTTATAATCTATAGTTTAAATATTTAATTTCTCCTAAATACCGAAATGGTCCTTATAATTTTACAAATTATGCATTCGCCCCCAAATTAAATTCAGTTTTACACTTATACTTTCATAAATTACATATTCACCCTTAAACTTAATATTTTATGTCATAAATCATTTTAATCCAAAGTTTTTGGTCAACACCTTAACCAAGACTTCATTTCATAATTAATACTTTAATATACCCATAAAATCATAAGTAATTCGGTTTCACCTCTAAACTTTCCAATAATTACAAAATAGCCCCAAAACTTTATTAAATGTTATTTTAACACTTAGACACTTATTTAAAATCCACCAAAATTCATAATATTAATTCCTACCTTATATTATATCATAAATTTACCAAATTAACCCTTAAGCTCTCGGCTTTTACATTTCTTACACCAAACTTTTCAAAATTTATATTTTAGCCACATAACTTATTAAACTAGCCATTTAAATACTTGTAGCTATTTTTAATGTTCCCAAAATTTATAATATAAGTTAATATACTTTATATTTCGAAAATCACTAAATAATACCTTTTATTCTCGGCCTTGATTTATTTTACCATATAGTTTCCAAAACTTGATTTAAACTTTATAATGAATACATATAAATGTATATAAGCCATATAACACTTCTAAAAATTATGCTAATGACTTAGAATGATTATAATCTCAAAATAGGACAATTACTCCTTAGATAATTCGGTTTGTACATACATGTATCCTATTTAATTTTTGTGACACAATTTTATACCTCAAGGTAATAATCTCACCTTATGTTATAAATTATTTTTCTTGATACTTTAACTCAATATTTTCGGCCGTAATATTAACAAGGCCTATACATAATTTTTATACCAAAGTTTGAAGCTTAATTCAAGCTTAAACTTAATAAACCTTAATTTAATAAACTTACTCCTTAAATCAAGATAATTCTTGTACTTGATTTCTCCTTGAATTCCAAGCTCTTCAAATGCTATTTTGATGAAGAGATTTCGGCATCCTTGTATATATTTAGGAGATCCATTTGTTAGACTTCTAACAAATTATAAACAAGATTTGGAGTAGTTTTACAAGAGTTTACCTTAGGAATTTTTCAAGGAATTTTCGGTAGACCTTGAGATGGTTGTAGATCTAAATTTCCTTCATGAAATAATGAAGAGAATATGGGTTTAGAAGATTATAATTTTTGAAAATGATTTAGGTAATTACTTAGGATTTTTCAACATGAAAATATACCTTAAATTGATCTTGTTGTTCCTTGTGTTGTTGTTGAATTTAGGAACCTCCTTGGAACATCTAATTCTTGGCGAAAATAGCAAGGTTGCTAGGTTGATTTCTTGCTTCAAGACTTAGGAGATTTAACTAGGAATTTACATAGAATTGATGTTAGAACTTAAAACACCATTAATGGAGCTTGGAAGCTCTAAGGAATTAATTGTCAAATGGAGAAGAGAAGAGAGGATTGGAGAAACCTTACCAATCGGCCATGGAGTGGCAAAGAAGAATGAAGGCTCACGTATGGCCTTAAGGAAAGGATGAGAGTGTTTCTCTTTTGACAAATTAATGTCAATAATTGACTAGTCTTTTCATTAATTAATTCCCTTGATTATTGGCTCAATAATGACCATATTTGATGCTCTCATTCGGCTGGGTGGAAGAATTAATGGAGCTTATTTGACAATGGAAACTAGAAGACAAGACATGGTAGGTATGTGTCTCCTTAAATTTTCTAAGATGATATTAGTCTTTGTTTTTCTTCTTGTTTTTCTACAGTAATGTGGACTGAATTGGCACCTGATCTCTTGTTAATTATTGACATAAGGACATGGCAATATTGCTAGGTATTTTATCTTGAATTTAATAAGGCAATCAAGGTATTATTTTCTTGCACAATTCGGTACCCATGTGATGCTATAGACAATTGCTTTTGTTTGCATTATACATGTGAATGTGCTTTGTTAGGTAATTGTATTTCTTTTGATTATTGTAAGGCAATGATTCCCCCTTGTATTGAAAAGAAATCGGCAGCACTAAGAGGTAGAACATGGCTATTTTTGTTTGATTCTTGCAACTTGTAAAAGGTAGAACTAGTTGTATAATTAATGTCATTACTTTTAACTAAACTAATTTCTTCTTGCTTTTCCTTGCAGGCATACGGTTGTGGAGGCTCCAATTGATTGAATTTAATTGTTACTTCATCATATAATATATGCTAGGTGAGTCACATTAGCATAAGACAATTTTATTACATAAAACTAGCCAAAATCGACCTTAAATGGCGCCTAGTATAGGGATTAAATGGGATTCATTTTTCATTTGATTTTTGTTACACTATATTGTACTAAGATCATACTAATATGTGTAATAGGTTCCAGCATTTAATTGGTACATTTATACTATGGTAAAAGATGAAAGTTTTAAGGTAAAAATGCTGATTTTAGGTACCTTTTTGACCCAAAAATCGCCCCCACCTGTACTATGAATTTAGTACTGGAATTAATTGATTTAGATGTTCATTTTATCCCCTTTTGAGATTATCAACTCGTGGCTCCTCAAAAACTTCAAGGCAATTGCGTAGAACGCATTTTTGTGACACCCGAAGGTGCGTTTTTGTGCTTTAAGGATTTTCTGGAAAATAATTAGTCGCTATGAGTTCCAAGTGTTTATTGACATTTTTTATAGTTAATAATAATATGTTAAGGTGTTACATTGAATTATATGGGGTTATATCAACTCTAAACACAACTCCCGGGCTAACCGGGCAAAAAGGAGCGTTAAGAAATTCGTCCGAGCACTTTGTTTATTTTTGAGGAAGTAGCTCGTGTATTCTCTTTAGAATGTTGAATAATGATGTTAGGAATTCTAAGAATTTATTTTATAGGAGTTCGTGCCACCTGGCACTCCTCCTGGGCATTCCTGAGGGTTTATGGGGCCCTCATAAGGCATCTCTTAGCACTTTGCGTTTAACTGAGAATTTAGCTTGAGGACTTCGTATTATATGTTTAATAGAGTGTTATGGTGCATTTGGAATAAGTGTAATGCTTTACTTCATCCTATAATGTATTTCCGGGACTTTCGGGCCTTAAGGGCCTTTAAGGGAACTCCCGAGCATTTTGTATTTTCACTCAGTTTTAGCTGAGGTCCTGTGTTCTAAGGGTCATATAATGATCCTTGATTAACTTCATATGAAGTTTATAACTTATATAACTTGTTTAACTTAAGGTCGGGCTTTAACGCACGTTTTTGACCTTAAGGAGTTTAGGTGCGCTTTAACGCCTAAGTGTTTATATGCCTTCTTAGGGTTTCATGATTCCCCAAATAAATTTATAATTCCAAAAATATATTTATTTACTTAGGGGTATTTCAACCAGGCCTCTCCATAGCTCGCTAACTGAACAACAATAGAAGAAACAATGGGCCAAATTATCCTTATCCCCGCAGAAGAAGCATTTGGAGTTGCCTCCAATCCGTCTAGCCAGATTTTCCTGACAAGGAATAATATTACCCAAAAACTTCCAGAGATTAAGCTTGACTCTAGGGCAGCAAATAGAGGTGATAATATTCTTCCCTACCCTTCCAATGAAATGAGAGGGGTTGGAAGAACTCTCCCCACCTGATTCCTTCACCAGAGAATTATAAGCCGATTTGACCGTGAACTTATTATCTTTAGCAAAAACCCAGGTCCATTGATTAGGACTAACCATGTCTTGTGTTGGAGAAACCAAAGTCCCATCCCCGTTAGAAGGAAGAAGCCTAGATCCTTCCCTTAGCAAATCCAATACCGAAGAGATGGACTTCCAGATAGTGCTCCCTTTATTTGAAGGATAACACTCTCTAATATTGTTGTGGGGATAATAAAGCTGTTTCATGACTTGAGCAACTAAAGATCCAGGACTAGTGAGTAATCTCCAAAGTTGTTTAACCAATAGAGCTTTGTTGAAATTCTCCACTTCTCTGAAACCAAGGCCACCTTGATCCACATTCTCACAAACCTTGGACCATTTAGTCCAGTGGAGAGCTCTTTTATCAACCTTTCCACTCCACCAGAAAGAGGAGAAAGCTGAATTGAGTTTCGCAATAATGCCCTTGGGAAGGGCAAAAAGGGACATGGTATAATTAGGAATCGGCTGAAGAACACTAGACACCATGATGGATCTTGCCGCTTGCGACATAGGCTTAGACCAGCTGGAAACCCTTTTGTGAACGGAATCGAGAGGGTAAGTAAAAAGGTCATGTTTTCTCCTACCTATCTTGAGGGGGAGACCCAGATATTTGGAGAAGCGGGGAACCTCTTGAACATTCAATAAGCTGGTGAGGTTACCTTTGATGGAGGGCGATAATCTTTTGCTAAACACAAGTTCAGATTTGAGATGGTTAATTTGGTGTCCAGATGCTAGGAGGAATTTGGTAAGGATTTGGTTGAGGCGGGAGATATTTGTGGAATTGGCTTTACCAAAAAGGAGAAGGTCATCCGCAAAGGCTAGATGGGAAATGGACGGGCAAAGGGGAGAGAGTTTAATCCCATGAAAATCTCCAAACTATCAGACTTGTTAAGGAAGCTAGACAGAGCTTCCTGAGCCAAAATGAATAAGAAAGGAGAAAGAGGATCTCCTTGTCTAATACCTCTCGACTGAATGAAAGTGTTACCTGGCTTGCCATTAATGAGGATAGAGCATCTGACTGAACGGACGCAATTCATGACTGGAGTAATCCAATTCGAAGGGAAGCCCATGGATAGGAGAACATCTTGGAGAAACGACCACTCTAATCTGTCATAAGCCTTGCTGAAGTCCAATTTGAGAGCAAAGAAACCATTCTTGACACCTTGATTTTTCTCTAAAAAGTGTTGGAGCTCGCCTGCTAGAATGATATTATCCGTGATTAGTCTTCCTTTCACGAAACCTGATTGATTGTGGGAGATGAGATGAGGTAGAATGTGCTGAACTCTATTAGCCAAGGTCTTGGAAGCAATCTTATACGCAAAATTACAAAGAGCAATCGGTCTGAATTTATCAATATCAGTAGCACCCACCATCTTTGGAATGAGAGTAATACAATAGTCATTCAGGGAGTCTGGGAGAGGATGACCTCTAAGAATGGGCATGACAGCATCAATAATCTGATTCCCAATGATATGCCAAAAGGTGATATAGAATTTACCATTGAAACCATCAGGACCAGGAGCTTTGTTGGTTCCTAATTGTTTCACGTCGGAAATGATTTCCTCTCTAGTATAAGGCCTACTGAGCTCTGAAACAAAGCTAGCATTCAGCCGACCCTCCACTGCATCCAAAAGGTCTCTATCTGCTTGGGGATGAGAAGAAGTAAAAAGATTCTGGAAATACTCTCTAGCAATAAGTTCAATCCTCTGCCAAGAATATTGCATAATGTTCCCTGAATCTAAGAGACTAAAGATCTCTTTTGATCTTTTAATAGAAGAGGCCCTAGCATGAAAATAACTCGTATTCTTGTCTCCTTCTTTAATCCACTTATCTCTGGATCTTTGCTTCCACCAGATTTCCTCACGGAAAGAAAGTAACTCAATTTCCAATAAAAGTCCCTTTCTATTATTGATAGCTCCCAAAGAGCTATCACTAATAGAAATGTTACCTAGCTCTTTCTTCTTTTGGAAATCTTCCATTTAATCTTGGAAATAGACCACCCCTTCCACTCACTTAACTTCCGAGCACACAAACCCAGAGAAGTAGTAATGTTGGGAAAGTTATTACCCCATACATCAGCAACTATCTCTGCACACTTGGGATCCAAACACCAACCATTTTCGAACCTGAAGACTTTTGCCGGAATTTTGTGATTACCAAAGAAACGGATAAACAGAGGGCAATGATCGGAAGCTTCACGCGGTAGATGCTCCACCGAAATATTGGGGAAAGCCTGCAAACCCAATGAAGAGCAGAAAACTCTATCCAACCTACTATGAGAATTGCGATCCCCTTCCTGACAATTGGTATAGGTGGAACTTTCTCCAAAAAACCCAATATCATGAAGATCGCATTCAGCAATAACATCTCGGAACGGGGCCATATGCACCTCTTGTCTAATCCTCCCCCCAATTTTCTCAGAGGCATGCATAATCTGATTAAAGTCGTCAGCTATCACCCATGACATCGAGGATTGTTTACTAAGCAACCGAAGTAATTTCCAAGATAAATGTTTAAGGGCCCAATTAGACCAACCGTAGAAGCCCGTAAAAGCAAACTGAAGATCCCCCGGGAATATAAATACCGAGATATATGATGCTGAGATTTGGATAACATCGAACAGCCTATAGAGGACTTCCACATCAGGCACAGACCACCACTTCTGCCCCTGCTTGCCACCGCAATCCCATGAAACAGAGGGAATAAAGCAAAGAATAACTCCATATCTGCCAAGGATTTGTGAGTTTCACTGAGGAAAATAATATCCGGGTTGAGTTTTAATATCAGACCCTTAATCCAATATACAGCCTTTGATTTCCCCAGCCCCCTGCAATTTAGAGTTAAGCAACTCATATGCTAGAAAAACTGCTTGACACTGCCCACCACAAATCTGAGGTCGAAAACTCAGACAACCCCAACAACAGGAATGATTATAACCAGGCAACCGCACTACAAGCCGAAGAAGGCAGCCTCACAACGACTTGGACTTAGACAACGACAAAGCCTCGGGCAAAACTACAGAGAACAGCCTAAACCAAACCAACCTTCCGCCTCTGAACCACACGAACCCCAAAAGCTAGGAATAACAGACCCAACAGATCTCAGGAAGAAGCAGATGCAGAAACTATTCCACCCAGATCGCAACCAATAGCTCACAATAACAGCCCCGACGACAGACGCACCCAAACTCAGTACCCAAATCCAACAAAATCACGACCAGAATCTGGCAGAGAGGAGCGAGAGATTCTGCACCCCCCCTGAACAACCGAACCAGGCGTCGACAATGGAGGCAGGCCTAATAACCAAGAGGAGATTTCGCTCAGGGGAACCAATCGCAACCCTAGATTCAGCTTCAACCTCTGGAAGACAGCAGACACGACAACTCCAATTCCAGCTCTAAAGAAGGCCGAGAGCGAATCGAAGAAGGAACAAACTCACGGGACTAGACCTGGAGAGACAACACCTTCACTGCCAAGCTGGAGGATAGAAATGGCTGAAGCCAATCTCACTGAAATAACAGGAGAGAAACAAGAGAACGACGCTAATCGTCTCTGAAATCGCCTCTCTTGAGAGCGATACAGGTGTTGTACGAAACTTGCGATTTTCTCTGGGTCGGATTTTAATCTAATCCTTGTTTATTTCTTAATCTCCTTATTTTATTTTTCTAACCCTAATTGGCACTAGTAACCTACATGCTCGCGGCCTCCCTTCATTTTCCTCTTCATTTGTTTCATCTAAACCCTAACATTCCTATTCTCTTATTACCTCCGTCCCATCAGGATTGTCCTGTTTGTTTTTTGACACGTTTTTCCACATCAATATTTAATATAAGATAAGCTAATTTTATAAAACTAAAATCGTCAAGACATAATTTATTTTGTAAAAAATCTATTGCATAACTTAGATTCATAAAATTACTTTATCTTATATCAAACAATATATAGTAAACATTCAGAAAATTATTTTATCTTATATCAAACAATATACTCAAATACTAAACAGTGGGACGGAGGTACTATTTCTTTGTGCTTGCGCCGTCGCCACTCTTCTTCTTCTCTTTGTTTTTTTCTTCTCGCTCGATTTTCTTTGCGCCTCTCTTCTCTTGTTAATTCTCCCCAACGAACAAGGAAGAAATCTTCTGCTCTTATTCCCTTGCTGGTGTTCGACCGACGAAAAAGGAACATGCAGCATCTCTAGTTTCCCCGGTGTTCGAAAGAGAAAGGTAAGGTTTTGCTCCTCCTTTGTGATTTCTCTTATGTTTCAGAATTAATGAGAACCGAACTTATTTCTCCTTTTGCTCTCCTTTTCGTAAGAGAGTAGAACCGAAACCTGGAGAAAATCGGAGGGTCTATTCTCACCTCTGTTCAAAACCGAAAACTGAGGTAAAATCTGGGATTTTTCTTCATTTTTGATTTCCGAAACCCTATATCATCTCTTCTTCATTCGTTTCATGGTTCGCATGTGGATCCTTGCTCGTTTTATTGCCAAGGTCCGAGAACCCCAAGAGATAAAACGAGTAAACACTAACCAAACATGTAGGTATATGATCTGTAACTTTCAAACCTTAATCTTTAATATCTTTCTCCAGATCTAAGCTCAACATTCTAACTATCTTCTTATTTTAACAGAGCCGAAACTCGGGGGTTATAAACCCATTTCTGGAACTCTAAAAGGTTATGAGGCAACCTTGATGTTTTAGATAATGTTGATTAAAGTTCTTGTTTATGTTTTGGTCCGAAATTTGACTGGGTTTTTTTGGTAGTTGAGTCCGAAAATCTGGTAAATTTTGAGTTGTTTGTGGACTAGTGTAGTTCCGAAAATTAGAGTATCTATTGGGGTGTTTGTTGAACTCTAAAATTAAGGTTTTGGTGTGATTTGGGGTAATTCGAATTGTAGGGATGAATTAGGTTGAGTTGGTGAGTTTGGTGTTGGTGGCGGCAGATTGAAGGAAATTAGGTTTAGGTTTAATTTGGGGATGATTTGAATCTAGGGTGTTGAAATTGATGGGGGAATCAGAAATTAAGATGATTGAGGGGTTAGAGTGTAAATCGGGGTTTCTGTAATGTTGAGGGGGTAAAGTGTAAATTTGGAAAAGTTCCGGGTAACTTTCGGAAATTAGTAGAAGTTGGGGGTAAATCGGAAAAATAAATGAGAAAATGAAGCAGAAACGAGATTAGGAAGGAATTGGGGGGGGGGGGGGGGGGGGGGTTAATTAATTAATGTAATTTAAAGTCAATGTCAATGTATTCTTATTTTATATGTTTTTTATGTTATATGATGTACAAAAATTATTAAGTAAAATTACTGGGAACCTCCCTGAGGTTTTGGGAAATTACTACTAACCGCCTTATGGTTTTAATAATTATTAGCAACCCCTTATCCTTGACTTATAACCCCCAAGTCTAACTCTGTAACTGAGCGTTTAATACTT
Source organism: Limonium bicolor (assembly GCA_023374045.1). NCBI lineage: Eukaryota > Viridiplantae > Streptophyta > Magnoliopsida > Caryophyllales > Plumbaginaceae > Limonium > Limonium bicolor. The sequence goes on along the minus strand of CM041778.1, from coordinate 171,849,277 downwards.
GCTGATGTGTACACTAACCTAAAAAGTGGAAAAACAATTGCCTAATCACCATTCCACTACCCATAAATCAAAATTTAGGGTCGGAGACTTAAATTAACCAAGATTATTCCGAAAATGTAACCATTTAAAAAATACATTTCTTAGCGTCTAATAACAGTACTATCGCAGGTTTCCTCAACAAAAAAAAAACACAGCACTATCGTAGGCTCGCAGCCATGGATTGCCGAATGTTTTCCTCAACCTGAACCCTCAGGTCTCTCCTCTTCTCCGTCTCTTCCCTCGCTCCGAAATCCCTACGAAAAGTGAGGGACCGGACGAAAAATATCCGTGTCAACTGTCAAGCATGGCGGATTAGTATAAGCGGAGAGAGAAAACCAGATCATAAATTAGAAGAGAAGAGGAAAGGAATGGTTCTTAGCACCCAGGTGGTCGTTCAGGTTGCGAGGGTCTCTGCAAGTGTGTGCAATACATTGCTTGCAATCCCGAGAGGCTGAATGGCGACGATGTTTTAGATCTTATCTTTGCTTCCCATTTCAGCAGATTCGACGCCTGTCGCTTTGCCTTTGGACTTTCTTTGCTTCCCTATCGGTGGCGATCTCATCTTCGCTCCCTTGTTACCTCTCCCTCCTCAGCATCTTTGTCGTCTCGTATCCTCGTCTTCTTCTTCTCCAGTATTGTCTGTTCGATTTTCTCCCAGGGGGCTCCAGCGGCTACGATTATCACTCGGATTGATATTCCGGCAGAAGATATTAGATTTGCACATATCATTCGATTTTTCTCTTGATTCTTAGCCCCCTCTTATGTGTATGTGTACCCGTGTCACAGATGATAGCGGTGAACCGAATCGATGGATAGTCGAATTACAACTTTAGTTGTTTCTTCTCTCTCCCCTCTTTGAGATGTGGCTTTTTTTTTTTCCAACGTAGCTGATGTTTCTGGTGTTTAACTGCGGGAATGGAAAAAGAAATACAACATTGTGTGTCTTTTTATTTGTTAATTTGTGATGTTCTCATTTAAATGCTTACTCCGATTCCATCCCTTTCTCTCTCCGTGACCTCCCATACATACTCCGATTCTTCAATTTCACTCAGGGGAGATTAGCGAGAGATTGGGGGTGAAGATGAGAAACGGGAGTTAGGGTTGTCGATTCGTAACCAGAGATAGCACCACAATACGAATGGGGAATGAGAGAGAGATTGAGTTTAAGTTACAGAATGGTGATTAGGCAATTGTTTTTCCACGGTGGCATTTTAGTTTTTAGGTTAGTGTACACATCAGTAAGTATTAAACGCTCAGTTAACAGAGTTAGACTTGGGGGTTATAAGTCAAGGATACCATAAACTGAAGGGGGTTGCTAATAATTATTAAAACCATAAGGCGGTTTAGTAGTAATTTCCCAAAACCTCAGGGGGTTCCCAGTAATTTACTCAAAATTTTTTTAATGTCATATGACATATCATAGGTATGCACTAACTTTAGGTTAGTGTTATTATAAACCGGAAATTTAAATGAGCCAATCTTTGTTGGGCCAAATTTAAAGTCAAACTTAGCTCACAACCCAAAAGATTTTGGACCATGAACCTCAGAAAACTTAGAACCAAAAATTAGATCCAAATCAGGCCCAAAACTTGATAACTGAAATCGGACCTGATCTATACCGGAGGCCCAAATCCATAGATGGTCATATTGGACACATTGACCAAAAACTTGGACTTGTTGACTGTAGACCAAAACCTAGTACCTTGGACTTTGACCATAAATATAGATCTTTGACCAAGAGTTCGAACTATATTCAACAATGGGCTTAGAGTAAGGCCCAACCTAGATATTGAGAACTAGTTGGACCAAATCAGTGAATGATAATTACTTAGGGCCAAAGTAGATAAATGTAATTAAAATAGACAAATTGAATAGTGGTAGAATTCAGTTGGGCTTAAAGACCAGCCCAACAGATTTAGACCAAACTATAATAATTTGATTAAGTAATAGAATTCAGTGGGCTTATAGACATGCGTAAATTCATACTTAATAGTCCAACTGAATTAGAGGGTTAAATTGAATGTGCTTCGCAATAATGGAATTGGACCAAATTAGTAAACTAACTTTAGTTTACTTAGAATAGATAAGGAGTTAGTAAGTTGTAAATTAATATTGAACTAACAGGAAATAGAATTTAATTAAATCAGAAGTGGATTGGGCCAATTGGTCCAATTCACAAGTGAGTTAGAGATAAGAATAGGAAAGACATAAATTATATCTTTGGAGATAGTTTTTCAAGGGGGAGTGACAATTATTCTAATGAGAGATTAATAGAGATTTAATTATATGAATTTATCATGTGAATTTAGATGTATTAATTACTAATGTAACTATTAATCCTAGCCAACTAAATAGGAAATCCTTACGAGAGTTTTGTTAAGGATAATTGGAAATTCTTTAAACTGGCAAGTAAAATGTATAAATTACATTGAAACAAAGGTTACGCTAAATTAATAATTATCTCTTATTTCCATATATGGGCTTTTTGAGTGATCTACCGTACGCTAGAGCATACTTTCAGAATCAGAATTATAATGTATATCATGACACATGAATGCCCCGAGGTATGTCTTGGGTTTGTGTGCTTGTTTGGATGGTTGATACAAAAATATGTATGCTTATTTAACAATATGGTTATACCAACATGTGATGTGTTTATGAATGACAAGAAGATATGTATGTTAAATTAATATTATGATCGTACTCGCATGTGATGTGTTACAGTGTTGGAATGCTATGTTGATCTATGGACTGCATATTTATGTAATTTACCTTAAAACAAGTAATACTGTATACTATATAGTATGAAGAAAACTTGTGAAACAACGGTCAAGGAAATAAGATAAATGTTGAACTGATATCCACTATATATCATTCCTAAGTACATTTACTTAGGCAAAGATCTGGGAGGCCGTATTTAAACAACAAATGTTAATGAATCAAGTATTCAAGAGATAACTTACCTAAGTACAATTTTTAGGTAACCATGATGGTGACCATTATTAAATGGTGGGATAGGATATATTTTAGTGGAAGAGATTAAAGGAATATAATTAAGTTTTTTCATATTTTAGTGGAAGAGATTAAAAGAATATAATTAAGTTTTGAAAAAAAAATAGTAATAACAAGTTGTACTCAAACTGATAAGTGGGAATATAGTTACAACTATGTAATAACAAGCATCACTCTGCTGCTCCACAGACCCCAACTAGATTGTGCCATGCCCGTGTGTCGCCATTTTCTCATCTCAGGGGAGTATCGACAGAGATAAATGGAGGAGTACTAAGGTAATTGAAATCCTCAGTTCGTTGTTTATGCTCAACCATAGTTTACATTTTTGTGCGTTCTGAGAAAAATTTGTGAATTTGCTGTGAATTTGTTGAGTGATGACTGCTGCGTGGTTGTAATCGGTGGTTAAACTTCTTCTCCTTGGTAGCTTGAGTGAAGGAAGGTCATAGGAACTTAGGGTTCTTAATTGTTATGTCAGTCGACACTGAAGTTGTAATTAGCATTTGATTTCCTCAAATTAGCGGCCGGTAGTGGTACTTGGTATTGGGTTCTTAATTGAAAGGACAACCACGCTCCCAAAAAAAATGAGAAAATCTTAGGAATGGTGACCAGAATAAGATTGGAGATAAACCATCCAACGCAAGAACCTTTAAGCCGAACTGCGCAAAGAAAAGGAAGGGGGGAGAAAGAGAGTAAAGCACCCACTAGATTCCAGATTGGTCGGTTCCCTTTCCCTTGCTCTAGGTAGCCTTCATCCACAAATTCCTTGAGGGAGAGAGACAGAGAAAAGAAGGAGAACAAGCTCTGGATTCCTAATTAGCTCATCGGATGCATAACCATTGAAAAACTCAAGCCTATCTGAAGCTTTGTAGATCGGCAGTGTTTGCTTCTGTTACTCGTTAAGCACATCATGATTTCCAAAAAACTGATGTCTGATTTGATATATCTCTTCCTGCTGTAAACTTCTAGTCATAAATATAATCAATAAAGGGAGAAAATTTTCACACGCCTTTCGGCAGAGTTGGGTGAGAGAAGAATTGCGAGGAGTAAAAAGGGAGACAACAGGTGTGAAAAACGAGCTCTCTTCTATAGCAATAGTGACAGCACACTAATATGTGGTGGTGCGTATTGGGTTGATTCATGAGTAAATTTTTTATTATGGACTTCATTAACGGTCTTCTAAGGTGAAGGGTGTAAATACTGTTTTTGCTGTGGTTGACCGATTATCTAAGTTTGTGCACTTTTACCCTCTCAAACACCCCTTTACAGCCAAGGATGTGGCTCTGGTTTTCGCTTCTGAAGTGGTGAAATTGCATGGTTTCCCGTAGGATATTGTTTCAGATCGTGATCCAATTTGTATAAGTCAATTTTGGAAGGAATTAAAAGTTAGCAGGTACTACTCTCTTGCCTTAGTTCTTCTTAACATCCTCAAACGGATGGCCAAACTGAGGTTGTGAACCGCTGTTTAGAGGATTATCTGAGGTGTTTTTCTTTCCAAAATCCCTCCAATTGGTTACCATGTTATGCTGGGCTGAGTATTGGTTCACCACCTCTTTCCACCAGATTTCGGCACAACTCCCTTTCGAGCAGTTTATGGGAGAGATCCTCCTATTCTACTTCGTTATTTTCCCTTGGGATCCATGATACAGGAGGTGGATGTTCTGTTGTCCGAACGAGACAGTTGTTTGGATGATCTTAAGCAGCAACTGCTTTCCGCTCAGCAACGAATGAAGCTTCAAGCTGACAGATACCGCAGATTGGTGGAATATCAGGTTGGCGACATGGTCTATCTCCGCATTCATCCATACAAGTTTAGATCTCTTCTCACAGCCGCAATGATAAGCTAAGCCCTCACTTCTACGGCCCCTTTCTCATCCTTGCTTGAGTTGGTGCAGTAGCCTACAAGCTTCAGCTGCCTGACGATGCTCGTATACATGACACGGTCCATGTCTCCCAGCTGAAGAAGGCAGTGCCTTCAGCCCCTGTCTTTCCTCATATCCCTGCTGGTCTGACGCCAGATTTGAAGCTTATTGTTTACCCAGCAAAGGCCTTAGACTATAGGCATCGTTTTGGTCACGAGCCTGAAGTATTGATTCACTGGGTTGATTGCCCAGATCATAATTCATCTTGGGAGCTCATTTCTGTTATCAAGGAGCAGTTCCCCGATTTCTACCTTAAGGACAAGGTGGTTGTTCAAAGGGGGAGTGATTATAGGAGGTTTGGTAAAACATATGTTAGGAGGCGTTAGTTTTGAGTGTGGTTATTCGCTGTTGTTTTGGTGCAGCTGAGTATAGCTGGCAGTTGTTAGAGTTTAAATAGCCTACTCTTGTATTGTGTTTGGCATTCTGGAAAATCTTAATGATTTTGGGAGGTTGTCTTGAGAAATATTGGCGGTACCTCTAACAGAATGGTTACCCAAGGGACTGTGGATCTCAGAATCCTTTGCCATATGACCAGTGTGCCGTCGGGTATTGGTGAATATTTTGTGTTAGAATGGTTGCCCAAGGGGCCGTAGACCATAGAGTCCTTTGTCATACGACTGGTGTGCCTGCAGATATTGGTGGATATTATGTGTTAGAATAGTTATCCAAGTGGCCCTGGACCACAAAGTCCTTTGTCATACGACCGGTGTGCCTGCGGGTATTGGTGGATATTATGTGTTAGAATAGTTACCCAAGGGGTTGTGGACCACAGAGTTCTTTGTCATATGACCAATGTGTGTGCGGGTATTTGTCGGTATTATGTGTTGGAATGGTTACCCAAGGGACCGTGGATCATAGAGTCCTTTGTCATACGATCGGTATGCCTGCGGGTATCGGTGGATATTATGTGTTGGAATAGTTACTCAAGGGATCGTGGACCACAGAGTCCTTTGTCGTGCGGGCCGGTGTATCTGCGGATACCTGTGGATATTTGTGGACTCAATAAAGTCTTTTACTCTAGTTTCCCTCCATTGTGCCTTAAGTGTTGCATACAAATAAATGGATTGACTTCTGCTATATAAAACTTATTAATAGTATGAAAAGTATGAGACGAGATTGATAATATTCCCTAGAGTATACTTATATACTAAGAGAAATTTAATGGGATTTACAATCTGACAAGAAAAGAAAGAAATGCCTTGAAGGCATAAGTATGATTAACATACCATATAGTAGTAATTGAGAATCATAAATCTTATAAAGGAAAGTGGAAATGTCTTGAACGCATAATAACTCTTACAAATCTATATATTCTCTAAAAACATTACCTTATTGGAATTTTTTGCTTTTGTGAAATATTCATGTTGTGTGAATTATAAATTTTGCATGCTTCAATGAATTATAAATGAACCGCATGTTAACTTTGACCAAGTAGCCTTAAGTGTAGCGTGAAGGTACATGAGGATACACAATATTATACCCAGTAGTTAGGCTGATTCCATACAATTATCTCTTTTAATTTGTTTGCTTGTGATATTAAACAGGTACGTGAGTGTAGCTACTCAACTGAAGTGCGGGATTGGGGTATTTTGGGAATTATTGTACATTGTGTTGGTTTGATGGTTTTGATGGTGAAAATTGCTATGAGATTGATATAGATTTCCTAATTTATTCTCTATCTACTTGATATGGGTTTGATTTTGGCATCGTGAGTAGTCATATTGTGCGATGAAATTGAAACCAGTTACTTGTTTTATTTTTCTTCCTCTCCCTGAATATCAGATGCACTGCATCAAAAGCTTGTCTGTAAGATAACACTACTGACATTATTCAATCTGGAATCGCTGCAGGGGCCTACAAGATGAGCAAGGCTCGTCTTCTTTCCATGAAAAGCTTACCAATGCTTAATATCATCACTTATAACACCATACTGAATGGTTTGTGCAAGTCCGGTGACTTACCTGAAGCTACTAATCTCTTATATAAGATCCGAGAACAGAGGAAACGTGCCATGCTTTTGGAAGGCACTGAAAGGCCAAAAGTTGTAAATCCCACTATAGTGACATTCAATACTGTCATTGCCGAGTACTGTAGACAGAGAAGGGTGGACGATGCACTTGCTCTCTGTGAGTCCATCGTGAAAGACGAGGGCTTATTGTGTGATGTATTCACTTACTCTTCAATTCTTAATGGCCTTTGTAAGAGTGGGAGGTTTGAAGAAGCAAGGGAGCTTTTCCGGGATATGAAGGGTATGGGAATGAGTGTTGAGCCTAATTATGTATCTTATTCTACTCTCATCAGCTGCATGTTAAAGCAAGGTGATGGCTTGGGAGCATTTAGCCTTCTAAGCCAGATGATAGTCCGTGGCTTAGATTTGGATATAACTTTGTTTACTTCGTTAGTGGACGGGCTCTTCAAACTAGGCAATGCTAAGAAAGCAGAAGAGTTGTTTCATATCCTTCCAGCGTTTTGTTTAGCACCAAACTCTGTAACTTATTCTGCCCTCATTGATGGACGCTGCAAGTCCCAGGATATCGAAGGTGCAAAGTCTGCACTAAGCGAGATGGAGGAAAAAGGGGCTTTGCCAAATGTGATTACTTATTCATCAATGATGCATGGATATTTGATGCAGGGAATGACTGAGGAGGCTCTTAGCCTGATGAAGATGATGATGCAACGGAACATTCAGCCTAATGGCTTCACATATGCTGTGCTCATTGGTGGGATGCTGAAGGCAGGGAAGCAAAAATTAGCTCTACATTTGTGCGACGAAATGGTATCACAAGGACTTGGTGAAAATAAATATGTTGTTGACACTTTAGTCAGTGATTTGAAGAGAGAAAGAAAGATGGAGTTGGCCGCAAACTTGATTGAAGATGCTCAATATAGGGGAGTATCACTAGACCTTGTTAATTACACTTCTCTGATGGATGGTCTTTTCAAAGTTGGAAATGAATCAGCTGCACATAACTTGGCACAGGAAATGATAGAAAAAAATCTAGGCTTTGATGTTGTTTCATCTAATGTTTTGATTAACGGTCTCCTAAAGCTAGATACATGTGATCTGGAATCTGTCTATGTTGGAATGGAACAGCTGAAGTTGCAGCCTGACGTCGCGACATACAATACTTTGATTTATAAGTATTGCAAGAACAAGAATTTGGAAATGGCTCTGAAGTGTTGGGGTGATATGAAAAGAAAACGATTAAGCCCTAATATAATTACTTGCAACATTTTAGTCACTTGGTTATGTAGATTTGGCAAGTTTGAGGAAGCCATAGACTTGCTGGATGAGATTTCAGTCGTCAAGGTGAGGCCCACCTTGAGTGTTCATAGAGCTGTCCTCGTTGCAGCTTCAAAGAGCAAAAGGGCTAAAATAATTTTTCAGATCCATGAAAGGCTGGTAGGTATGGGCCTTGAAGTTAGTCTGTCGAGTTATAACATTCTCATCTCTATTTTATGCAATCTTGGGATGACAAGGAAAGCTGTTTTAGTATTTAATGACATGAAAAACATAGCCATAGCAGGGGATACTGCCACCTTTAATAGCTTGATATATGGACATTGCAGAAGCAGCCATCTTGAAAGTGCTTTCCGTACATATCACCAAATGCTGGGTGAGAGTGTTTTACCCAATATTGATACTTACAATATACTCCTATGCGCTGCTTGTGGATCAAGATTGATGAGAAAGGCAGTAGAATTGATCAGTGATATGGAGGCTAGAGGAGTTGAGCTTGATGCTACCACATATAATATTCTGATATCTGGATTTGCAAAAGATGGTAAGAGGAAGGAATCTATACGGCTATACTGTGAAATGGTATGTAAGGGTTTTGTACCTCGAGCGAGTACTTACAACACGCTTATATCCGAATTTGCTCGAACTGGAAATATGAAACAGGCTAAGGAACTTCTGAGGGAGATGCAAGAGAGGGGTGTCTTGCCTAACTCATCCACATATGACATAGCAATCACTGGCTGGTGTCGATTGTCAAATCAGCCAGACATAGATAAGATGTTAAAAAAGACATATAAAACTGAAGCAAAGAGATTGCTGGCTGAAATGTATGGAAAAGGATTGGTTCCTTGTGAAAGCACACTGTATTGTATTGGTCGTACAATTGCAAGGTCGAGAAAGAAGCCATATTCTCACAATGTCTCGGGAGGAACTAGTAGCACTAGGGAGTACAATAAATGGCCTGGTGGTTAAGAGACATCCCAATGTTATCTTATAAGAGGTTCTTTCGCTCTTTGATTTCATCATGTGTTTTTAATCCATTCACCAGGGAAGTGAAAAATGTCCTCAACTTCACCTACAAACTTTGCAGGTGAATAGTAAGTACTTTGTGTAGATATTTATCCTCTTTTTTCCTGGAAAGTGTATGTATTTGTCTTTAAATAACACTCTATAATGAATCTTCAAACTTTTTCCATTGTGTTGCTATTGCTGCTGTAATTCTTATTTTTTCCGTGGTGCAACTGTAGCACCTTACAGCGTCGGATGAGGATGATCATACTGAATAAACAAAGACGATGAAGCTTGGAAGTCTCCCTGGATCAAAATGTTTTCTTGCTAAGTGACCTTGGATGCACTGTTGAGATGTAAAAATGTAAAGAAACTTCAAAGAGGCGGTATTTTTGGTGGGCCTAGGGAAAAACAGCCGCCTAGAAAATTGGTTGCATAATCCATGCTACCAGTTTTCTATGGTTGCTGTCACATGACTGAATCACATTGTGCTCTTGTAAGGTTTCTTTTCCTTTTTCTTTTTGAGTCAGGTTTTGTTTAAATCTTTCTCCAGCATGTTTGGTTTGAGATTTCACTTGGTTCACTGGGGATTTGCATGTTATTTGTGTTTTCGGCGGGTCAATTTTATTATTAGGGAAAATTGAGAACATGTGAAATTGAAGACAATTTCCAATGATATAGCATGCTTTTGGATTCTGTTATCCTTTCTGTTCAAGAACAAATTCTGTTTCTCTATATAGATATATGGAACAAAGATTCTTTTTTGACTTGGTGGTCTCAACTGTTTTTTCAATTGCTTGCCCATTTTGTCACTGGATTGTATACAGTGTAAGCCCACTTGCCCAGAGTAAATACAGTTTATGTGTTATTTGGTGATTTTGTGCTCTGTACAGTTTTTTTGGCTTTTCTCTCTTATTAGGATCTATGCTCTACCTCTACTAATTATGGTTGCTGCTTGTGTATGTATACCAGCTATTTTGGGGGATGAAAAGCCTGAAAGATCTGACTGTTGCGGTGAGCCTGTGAGCTGTATAATCTGCAATCGTTTTGGAAATTTATTCTTCCTTCTTTTTCTCCTGAATTCTTATAATCTGCTTGTGTATACCAGCTATTTCTGAATTCTTATTCTCGCTTAGCAAAACTTGTATTGTTATTTTATCTTCCTTCTCTGTTGTTTTGCTAATATTTTTTCTCCTGCCCTACTTCTCTAGGGTGCTGCTGCCGCAGGTACTAGCTCTCTGGGCTACCTCCTATTGTTAATGCTAAGAGGAACCAAGGTACTTCCCCTCCATGTTCTGCATTCTTCTCCATATGAGATGCTTGAAGTATGCTGTTAAATTTTGTTTTATATTTTCCAGGCGAGGAAGAAGGACGAGCAGCTGGCTTGTTCATCAATGGAGAGTTCTCGGAGGAGGATCTCAGCCAATGTAACATATTCTGGAAGCTTTTTGAGACAGAAGAGCCCTGTTGCAAGTGATCAAGCTGTAAGATTCATACTGAGTTTTTGCCTAATCATGTGTTCCAGCTATGCACTATATATAGGACATTGGAGTCTATTATTTTTGAATTGTTCCTGCAGAGAGTTACTTATGTTACACGCTAGTCACTTTGCTATCATACGAGAGAACTAATTGTTCTCGTCTTTATGCTTCCCAGTCTGGTTTTCCTTCTGACCATCTACTTTAATAAGAGATCATGAGGAGAGGTCAATACGGATCTTTGGTCCTGCGGAATCATCCTTTTTGTGCTGCTGGCAGGGTACCTCCCATTTCAGGATGAGCATGTTATGAAGATGTATAGTAAGATTTTCAAGGTAGAGTCAGTTCCCTCCGTGATTCCCGGCTGATGCTAGACGGCTTGTTATGAAACTGCTTATTGTTGATCCGATGAAGAGGTTGTCTATAGATAGGATCATGTGGGTGCCATGGTTTCTCAAAGGATTTACTCGGCCGGTGACGGTGAGTAGTAATTTGTTTGTTTCGATGATCAAGTTGTAATTAATTAATCAATAATATTACAGTTAACCTGACCATTTATTAATATCTTACATGGATTCTGCTGATTCTAATTTACAGGCTTCTCAAGAATTCAATGATATTGTCTCAGAGGAAGCCAAGATCATACCGAATAACATGGAATCTCAATCGCCGCCGCCGAGTCGTATGATGTCAACAAGGGCGCCATTTTTCAATGCGTTTGCATCGTTTATCATCAGGATTTGACCTGTCCAGCTTGTCTACAGAACAAATGTAGGTCAAGGTCTTTATTCACCTCAAGGCTGTCAGGCTTGAGTCTCACGGGGTCGTTCGATCAAACGCTGCATTTGCAGCGTTTCCAATTCATCTTGGTGTGGTTACTTTTGTAACATTGGTTAACAAATAAAGAGAGGATATGTGGCTTTAGTTATAGTTTGAGTGGGACCAAATATTTAAGTTGACATGTGTAAAGCAAAATAAACATTAATGTCACATTCATCTTGGAGGGGAGATTAATGTGGAGAACGAACGCAACCTAATAGATAGTCGGCAGCCAAGAAGCTGATTATGAGAATATGACTAAATGAATTTGTCCTTAACTGATTCAACCAATGACTTGTATAAAATGGAGCGAATTTTTACTGTCGATGTTGATCAAAGAATTGACTCAGTGATTATGATAATAACTAAATGAATTTGTCTTTAATGATTCAACTAATGACTTGATAAAATGAGGTGAAAATAATATTGGTAATTTCCTACTGGTCATATTCTCTTAGTTGGTACTAGCAAGGACAATACTTTAATTTTGCCTGCTTAGATTTGTGGGCGACTACACCAGATTTATCCAGCCGCCTTTTTTGATTTTTTTTTTGTGATAATTAGTACCCAAAGAAGTTTTCTTATTCGCTTCTTTTACAAACTAGGGCAATAAATGTTGGCTCCATTGACATTTTTTCAAAAAAAAAAAAATTCAGTTTGTATATGGCCAGTTATTTCTAACACTAATCATTAAATATAATAAAACTCAATTCACATCTAATATAATATGTTGTCAAACATATCAAAATTTAATACAGATGTATTATAGTCAAGTGTAACATATCAAAGTTACTATAAAGTTCAAATGCTATTACATATCAAATGTACATAATTTCAACAATCATATACCACGCAGGTATGATGGATTCAAAATCTTTATAGTTCCTACCATAGTTATTTAGGCTGTTAGGGCTAAACCTGCAATTCGGGTCACTCGGTTTGGGTTTGGTTCGGTTCGGGTCAATTTGTAGATATTTACTATTCGGTTTGGTTCGGATCGGATCGGGTTCAATGGTTTAAATTAAAATCGGGTGATTTCGGTTTGGTTGAGTTCAGGTTTGTGTGTGCTTTCGGTTTGGGTTAGCCTTTGAGTCATTCAGTTTTTCAGGTTATAGGTCAAATTCAGGGTGACTTATCCGGGTTTAATTGACAAAAATTTTAAAGTACGGAATTTTAAGCAACCTTTGTAACTTCCATTGATTTCATATGCGGCTCCAAATTCTTTTAATATAGTGTTACTGTTGATCAAGATGCTATTGTGTATAGGTTGGATAAAATCAGACTGGATGACAAATTTTGGTAAATGAATTTAAAACTATAATCTATATGTATAGACTAAGTATCAAATTAAGCTTTGTGAATTAGTGGTCAATATTCGGCAACGACGTCCAATCTACCCCCCCACGCCCGACTTCGTGCCTCCCGTCATCCCACGCCCGTGACACCCTGAGCTCATCACCTCGCACAAGCGTCGCACATCTACACCCATCCATCACCGCCTCGCACAAGCGCCACACGCCCACGCCCATCCATCAACATTCAAACCATTCCTAAGTCTAAATATAAGAAACCTAAGTTTATAAAATATAGAGTAATATTAAATAGTAATGATACACATTACATTGTCTTAAAACCTTTAGGTTAAGTTGTCAAGGTAGATGGGACTAAGGTGGGGATTATTCATCCTCCAAACCTTGTTCACCCCAAAATGCTAGGTCTATCTCACGATTCACAATAATCTACCATTGGAAATTTATTTCCTCATTTTATTGCTAATTCTTTAGGAATACACATTAATCTGAATAGATATGTCTCAACTAAAAAGTTTAGGTTTTATAATTAAACTTCATCAACATTTAAACCATTCCCAAGTCTCATGTCCTAAACATAAAAAAACCTAACTTTATTAAAATCAAAATTAGTATAGTATTTAAAATAGTAATGATACACATTAAATTGTATTATAAAACATTTTAAAGCAAAACATCTATAGTTTGTAGCAAAACATCCATGTGTGGGAAGAGTAACAACACAATTTATGAATGTTTTATTACAACAAGGCTTGAGATGCTTGAAGATTGAAGATGTTCAATATTATATATATATCTTTTGAAAGCAATGAACACTTATTGGATGTCTAAATCTCCATTATGTGTTTTTTGGTTTCAAGATTATTTTTACAGTTGGAACAACTATAGTAGATTTAGATTTAGCAAAACATTCGGGTGGATTTGGTTCGGGTTGATTCGGTTCGGGTTGATTCGGTTCGGGTGGATTCGGTTCGGGTGGATTCGGTTATACCAAATTTCGGTTTGATACGGTTTTGGTTTGGTTCGGTTCGGATTTTCGGGTCACATTTCGGGTCACGCTATTCGGTTTAAGTTCGGGTTCGGATCGGGTTGGATCGGTTCGGTTTTTCTGGTTCGGGTCACCTTTGCCAGGTCTATAGGGCATCCACAGTGGTTATGGGGTTCTTAACAGATTCCTAGGTGCCATGTCACCAGAAAATATTTTTTTATTACTTAAGCAGCTTCATTCAATTGTCCCTCCCTACAATAACGAGTTTCTTAACCTTCTCACTCCTCCACTAATTTTTTCTTTCACCTCTCACTATTTCTTTTACTTTACATCTAAAACTATATTTTTATTGGAAGTGTCAGATAACACAGAGATGTAACCAATCAATTTCTTTTTCCGTACTTTCCTTATTTAAGAAACGATGAAAGAGAATTTGGGTGGATTCCACACCACTGCAGATGTTTTTTTAATTTCTTAGTGACAAATGTGGGTGGAATCCACACCACTGTGGATGCCCTCAGCACAACATGCCCATCTTCTTGGAGCAACACATTTTCGGGTTTCAAGTCACGATAAACAACCACTTGAAACTATTAGAATTATATTCCTTTCTTCATAGTTTCCTTCTTTATTTTTAGTTAGTTTCCCTTCTCTAATTAAGTCTAGATTTTAGTTAGTTTCCCTTCTCTAATTAAGTCTAGATTTTATTTCCTTATTCGATATCTCTTTTCTCCTATATATATATGTACTCATTCTTTTCATATAGAAGCAAGTAATAAGAAAGATATTCTTTCTGTATCTCCATACTCCATCTTTCTCGATCTGCTCTCTCCCTCTTTCTCGCTGTAGAATACAACTACCGATTCACAGCAATCCAACATGGTACCAGAGCAGGATTCTGTTCCTCTTCGTTTTTCTTCTGCGAATCCCTTCTAGGGTTTCCGTCCCGTCTGCGATAGCCATGGCCAACGAAGGAGGGGAGAACGAATTGACTCGTCTCCTCACTCAAATCCTGACGAATGTCGCGACGACCAGTGTTGGCGCAACCAAGGTTGATGCTTCTGATCCTTACTATATTCACCCGAGCGACTATCCTGGGATGATTATTGCCGGGAAATTTACTGGTAAAAATTTTTCACGATGGAAGAAGGCTGTCATCCTTTCCCTTACTGCCAAAAACAAGCTTGGATTTATAAATGGGAAGATTACGAAGCCTGATTCTGCATCCAGTAACTATGATCAATGGGAACGATGTAATAGTCTGGTTCAATCTTGGCTTGAACACGCTCTTGACGAGTCAATAGCTCAGAGTTTCCTCACTGCAAATTCCACGCGCGATTTATGGAACGAGTTGCTGGCGAAGTATGAAACAAGCAATGGTGTTCAATTATATCAGATCAGACAAGCCATTAGTTCTCTAAAACAAGAGAACGACAGCGTTACTGAATACCATACCAAACTCAAGAAGCTATGGGATGAGATGGATATGATGTTTCCGACTCCCCCTTGCAACTGTGAGCAATCGAAGGAAAACCTAAAATACCACCAGAACCAGAGATTGGTGGAGTTTCTTATGGGG
Organism: Limonium bicolor; assembly: GCA_023374045.1. Taxonomy (NCBI): domain Eukaryota; kingdom Viridiplantae; phylum Streptophyta; class Magnoliopsida; order Caryophyllales; family Plumbaginaceae; genus Limonium; species Limonium bicolor. The sequence continues at coordinate 171,833,884 of CM041778.1, read as the reverse complement.
TTGAACTCATCCTATAAAACTATCCGTGGTAACATTCTGATGAAGAAGACTTTACCTTCTATCGAACAAGCTTACTCTCTTTTGCTGCAAGAAGAAAACCAAAATCAACCTACTGAAACAAAGAAAGAGAGTGAATCGATGAGCTTTGCTAACCAGAGTTACAGGCCTGCGCTAGAAAACAAGTGGCAAAATGAGAAGAAGAAGAATCTGCATTGCAACTTCTGCAATAAAAGGGGGCACATTGAGGAAGATTGCTTCTTTAAATCTGGAAAAATAATTCAGTGCACATATTGTGGTAAGAAAGGTCATTTGGAAGAGAAATGCTTCGCAAAGAATGGTTTCCCAAAGGGAAATAAGACCGGGAGAAATAACAGAGGTATGGTGGCTCAGACCAGCTTTGAATATGAGGAAAAACAGTCAAGAGAAAACAATCAGTTAACCGCAGGTTTCACACCACAACAACTGCAACAACTCTCTGAGATATTCAATGGAAAAGGAAAAACTGCCATGTGCAGTTTTTCAGGTAAATCCTTATGTCTTAGTGCAGCTGTTCGTAGTAATAAGTCCAGGGATTTTTGGATTCTCGATTCAGGTGCCTCTGATCATATCTGTTGTGATAAATCAATCATGAATTCTATTATGAAAAATGCTAAGCTGAAGCAAGTAAAAATGCCAGATAATCATATTAAGGTTGTAGACTATATTGGACATGTCCAAATATGTCCTGACTTCAACTTACCTGATGTTCTTTGTGTTGAAGAATTCAGTTTCAATCTTTTATCAGTTCACAAACTGGCTGCACAGTTAAACAGTTTAATCTCCTTTGGAAGTGGGGGTTGTTTTGTGCAGGACCAATTGAAGACTGATTTCATTCAAATTGGAACAGTTAAAGAAGGACTATACATTTTGGACATCCAGCAGTTCGAGCAATACTACAGCAAGAGAAGGAGTCTTGTGTGTAATTCAATTTCTGTCATCAACAAATGGCACGATAGGTTGGGCCATGTGCCATTAGAAAAATTAAGAAGCCTAGATGTGATAGATAGTATTAGACAGAAAGATGTAGATAAATTTTTCTGTGAAGCATGTAATAAATCAAAGGGACATAGGCTGCCTTTCAGTAGCAGCAGCATAAAAACTACATGTATTTTTGAGATGGTTCACGTAGACACATGGGGCCCCTTTCATGTAAAGACCCACGATGGTTTTTCATATTTGTTACTATTGTTGAAGATTTCAGCCGCGCTACATGGGTCTATATGATAAAAAATAAAAGTGATGCTTTTCAAGTGATTAAACAATTCATCCAGTATGTAGAAACTCAGTTTTCTGCAAAAATAAAAGTGATCAGGTCTGATAATGCAAGGGAACTTGGCACCAGCTTAGAAGGAAAAGAATTTTATCAGGGGCGTGGTATTAAACATGAAACGACCTGTCCTAACACGCCCCAGCAAAATGGAATAGCTGAAAGAAAGCATAGATATCTTCTTGAGACAGCAAGGGCTCTATATTTCAAATCCAATGTTCCTCTTGAGTTTTGGGGAGAGTGCATACTCCACGCTGTCTATCTCATTAACAGACTTCCCAGTAAACCAATTAACATGCAAACACCATATGAAATTTTGTTCAATAAGAAACCAGAATATACACACTTAAGGGTGTTCGGTTGCCTGTTTCGCAACTATCACCTCCAGAATTGGGAATAAATTCAATCCAAGATCAACAGCTTGTATCTACCTGGGTCAGTCCATGCATCAGAAGGGATATAAATTGCTAAACCTAGAAACCAGAGATATCTTTGTCAATCGAGATGTAGTTTTCTATGAAAATTTGTTTCCTTTCAAACAAATACCAAACCATCTTAATCTTGACTTGAAGAAATACCTTTTACCCTCTGAAATAGAGAGACTGGTCGTCCCTTTACCAGACCAAACCACCCAATCTGTCGAAAATCATCATCCTATTTTTGAAGATTGGGTCCCTGATGTGGTCCAATATAACAACAATCAAGATACACCCACTACAGAGGGGGGCATCGAAGTAGAGGGGGCTCACAATCAATCAGATACCAGTGATGATCAATCTCAAGCTGAACAACAAGCAAATCAGCCACCTGTTTCCAGAAGGTCTGAGCGCATCAGGCATGTTCCCGCACATCTCCAAGATTACCTTCTGGGGAACGTCACAATAAACACGCTCACAGACGTTATTCCGTCTAGATGTATGAGCATTCAGTCCCAATTAGAGCAAGACATAACCGAGCCAGAGTCATATGAAGAAGCAGTATCCAAAGGAGAATGGGTTTCTGCCATGAATGATGAATTACATGCGTTAGAAGCTAACCAAACTTGGGAGCTGGTGGAACCGTGTAAAACTAAGAAACCCATTGGTAGTCGTTGGGTATACAAGGTCAAGCTTACATCTGATGGAGGAATTGAGCGCTATAAAGCAAGGGTTGTCGCCAAGGGATACACCCAGAAAGAAGGTATAGACTACCAAGAAACGTATTCACCAGTGGCTAAGATGACAACAGTCCGTTCCTTCCTAGCTGTCGCAGTCAAGAGAGGATGGAAAATTCACTAATTCGACGTTAACAACGCATTTCTAAATGGTGATTTAGATGAGGAGGTATACATGCTCCCTCCAAGGGGATACCTGAAAGAAGGGGACAAACGAGTCTGCAAGTTGAAGAAATCAATATACGGACTAAAACAGTCCTCGAGACAGTGGAATTCAAAGCTTACCAGTTTCCTTGAAATCCTTGGTTATACTCAATCCCTCAACGATTATTCTCTCTTCACTAAAAAGGAGCAAGGCCAGTCCACATACATCCTAGTTTATGTCGACGATATTCTTGCCACGGGGAACAACAGTGTAGAAATAAACAAAGTCAAGAAAGAGCTCAACACTGTTTTCAAAATCAAGGATCTTTGTAACGCCCCTATTAACCATAAATACAGCGGAAATAAAACTCTAAGGCGATTACAGACCATCGGGTTCCAAACACCCGGCACCAAACCTCACCAAGTACAACCATTACAATCTACAAAAGCTACGGTCTGAACTCGAGAAAAACTTAACACAACATAATAGAAATTAAACATATTCTCTCTCCACAAAACCTAGTCCCATCCCAAACGCTCATTCTCTTCGTGGCCACCTGTAAATCAATTCGTACCTGCAAGATGAAACCAAGCAGCCCACCCCGGAAGGGGTGAGTCAGTTCCCTGGAATGGAACTGGTACTATTCTCTAAAACAAAACTTTAATATAACTTGAGAATAAACAATAACTTGAAAACAACACTTAAACAAAATAGCGAAACAAAACACCCTTTTAAAACACCAAGTCAAACATAACATTTCAAAGGAGACAAATAACAGAAGAGTAAAGTTAGTAATAACACCACCCAAGAATTAGTGAACAATCATTACTTATGTTAGATCCATTTCCAAGTTGGAGTAGAAAGACCCATGTAGTCACGAGGACTAGGAATGAATGAGAGAAAGCCAAAACCAGCAACTCAAGAATGGAATGAAACCAACTGGGAGAGATGGCCCCCACCGCCAAGAACGTCCATTAAGGACAGGGGATATACAGCCCCTTACTGTTAACTACGTCCTCTCAGGACAAGGGATATACAGCCCTTTACTGTTTACCACGTCCACTAAGGACAGGGATATACAGCCCCTTACTGTTCATCACGTCCACTAAGGACAGGGGATATACAGCCCCTTACTGTTCATCACGTCCACTAAGGACAGGGGATATACAGCCCCTTACTGTTAAATATCAATGCCCCTATGGGCGAGGGATATACAGCCCCTACTGTTCACATTAAAGACGCGCGCACGTCGAAAGAAAGATTCCCAAGATTGACCTTTTCCAATAATCCCGCTAGATCACCAACTACCCAGAGCAATACCAAAACACTCAGTCCTACAGAGTGCAGAAGCGTAAACCCTAAGCAGCCAATGCCTAACGGGCAACCAAGTAGAAGAAACCAATACCCAAGTGAGTTCCACATCCAAGGCTCAGTTAGTCACACAAGCTGAGTTAGTCCACAACCATTTTTTTCCTTAGAAAATCCTCTTAAAGCCAGTTAGCGTTTTCCAAAACATTCCACAAAGTCAACCATTAAAAATATCGGAGTACGAGAAATCGTACAACACATTCCATAAAGTCCAAAACACATCAAGCTGAGTACGAGAAATCGTACCTGGATAACACTGTAGCAGCTCTAGACAACTTGCGTAAATAATCAACAGTACTCTGAAGAATATTAAAGGTAATCTATCATCAATAACTCATACCCTAAGTTAAACTTAAATAGATTCCTCACTCTCATTTCTAAACCTCGATCATCTTGTAAGCCCTTCGCTTAACTGTTAAGTATAGCCTTTGACTTGTTTTAGAATGTTGTATAGCCCAAGGTTGTAAGACCAAGGAATGTATTTTATCAACACTAGTTAATTGTTCCACCCTTATCCACTTTACCCATACTTAACCATAATTCTCACATTAAAGACCTTTATAACATAAGTGCATTATACCTTATTCAATCAATCTTAGAATTTCAATAACAATTCTTAAGCTCAATGCTTTTATTCTTACTTTAGGACATACATCGTGTTATGACCAATGATGGGTTTATCTTAGAATACTACACTATTATTTCACAATTTATTGACTATGTATCTTTATCAATATCTACTAGATAATCCATTATAACTAAGTCTTCCCCCTTAACTTAATTAAGATCTACATCCCGTATACTGGAATTATAGTGTCGTAGATGCATTTCATTACAACTTCATTGATCTTAGAATTTAGAGAGAACTACTAGACTCACTTACTTTATCTTTACTTTAGAATGACTTAATATTATAACCATTTAATTATCTTGTCTTAAGATGTTCAACTACTCTTCATCCTGAGACAACTATATTTTAATTAACTCAAACCCTTCCAACTCTTTTACTTAGTATCCACAAAGTATATTATTCGCTTAATTATTACCTATATAATAAGGTGTTTTAAGATAACCCTCTTTATGTATCCTTACTCACATTTTTAATTTCCCAAGTATTTAATTTTTACACACATTCTCTCCATAGAGTATGTATAATCCTTTTGTACTAAATTGTATTAAACCTACGTCTTAATATATTTTATATTACTTACAAGACCAAGGTTCCAAAGGAATAACTTAATAAATTATTTTCCTTTATTGTATCTTAGGATAAACATTATATCTCGACATAAGGTAAAGTCGATCTAAGAACTAAATTCCGATTCATAGTGAAATTGTTAATTATGTAATAAGACAACCCATTCTGAAAATCCCCATACCCTATATTCAAATGACACACTAATATTCCAGTGTTAAAAAGGTAAATCAATATAATCTCTTACGTAACCCAGTTTCATCTAATCAAAGGTTTAAAGATTTTAAGTATCAAATTTCTATTTATAAACCTTCTTATAAATTCTAACTACTAAATACATTACTTAATTATAAACTCACACCCTGAACATTGGTATTAAATGTATTTTATATGGCTTATCAAATTCTAAGAACGTAAGGATTATTATTAAGATTAATTCCCCAATCATAGTTTAATTTAGTTTTATGTCACAATCCTTTTAATGATTTTATCACAAGATATTAAGTTATTACTCAATACTATAAATACTAAGAAATGATTAAATCTAGACTTATTTATCCTCTTCACATTTAGATGTAAAAGTAACTCATTACTTTATTATTGTTTATATAATAAGAACATTTAAATGTAAAAGTATTTCCTTCATTTTATTACCAATTAAATAATAAGATCTATTTGTGTAACACTCTATGTAAACTAATTACAAATATTCCTAAATTTCAACTTATTAATTTCTTAACCCGATTATAGATTTACATTGTGGACATTGACTAAATATACACATGTATTTTAATACTGTTTATACTTAGAAATTCAAGGGTAACTAAAAACTCAATTCTAACCATAAATTAATACCACCTCATATAGTATTCTATTATTAGTATTATGTAGAGGTTTTATTTTAAACTCATTAATTCCTGCATTTATATTTTCTATAAGGTATTTTATTTCTTTTATTTATTTATTTCGTATATATATATCCTTCCTATTATATTCCTCACAAGGAATGTTATTTCCTTTATCTATTTTTATTGTATTTATATATATATATATACATATACCTACATATATTAAGATTTATCCAGAACACTCTATTGTATCTAATTATATCTAACATCTTTTAGACACATCCAAAACTGATTTACGGTTTATAAAATAAAGTATTTCCCTTAGTTTTAGTTAAACATATTAGCTTCCATATTACATATAGTACTAAAATGTAGTTTAGTTAAATTCCTTGATTTAATATAAGTTTCTATTTATTTCTCTCATATAAATATACATATAAATATATGTAACAATTTTTACTTCACTTAAAGCTAATACCCAAAATATTTATAAACATACTGTATTAAATGTTAATTAGTCTTATTATATTTTCCCCAACCTATAAAGTTCATTAATCAACTATACTTTAATTTTTGATTACATTAAAAACTATATATTATAAGTTATTCTTATGAAAAACTCACAAACACAATTTTTAAAACCTTTTCCCGTTGCCCAAAAATTCCTAAATTTAATATACAGTAACTATACATTTTAGACATATTATAAAATTTTTATTTCATAAAAATATCTTTTTAATTTAGCCAAATAATTCCAGAAAACCCGTAACTTGTAAAAATCATAACTTATGTTTAAAAACTCCAAAACCTTAATAATTTACATGAAAATAAACTACATAAAATAAGGAATCTGTGGTTAAAATTTCAAGTCAAAATACCTTCGGGAAGATATTTAAATTAACCCAACAAGTTAAGACTATTTACTGGAATTTACTAAAACCCTTTAATAACTTATTCTGGAACGTTTTAATCTCGGCCGTCCAATCTCTTAAACCGAGATCGAACGGCTCCTGTGCACCGAGTTCATCAGCGACCTCTGTTATCCAACCGAGTACTAATTCGACAATTCCTCACAATCTACAGAACGAAATCACGTGATTCTTGTTTCTATGGATTCGTAATACAATTTCGGTTCCAATGATGCTAATTTCCCCAATTTTAATGCAGAGTTCACCCAGTTTCGTATTCAATTCGAACGTTAGGGTTTAAACTAGTTTCAGAGTGCGATTCGGATATAAATTCGCCAAATTCTCCTAATCTAGAGTGTAATTGACACAATTGAAACATGGGTTAGGTCGGAATCAACACTACCAACAACATTATCGGAGCAATTGATCGGAAACTCACCGGAATTGCCCGAATCGAAGCGATTCGAAATCGTTTTTCTGGAAAAACTTGAACTTTCGACCAGTTCGGGAAGCACACTTCGAGGATCTATAAGTTATTGCACAGATCGAGTTAGGTTTTGTTTTTGGGCTCATTAGAAAGATGAAACTTAGATCTACACATGGATAACTAGAAATAATCCTAACTCGCATTATACAGAAAGAAAATCGACCCGAAAGTTACGAGTTTACCTCTCTGTTTCCGGTATGATTTTATGTGCTGAAAAATCCGGAACTTTGAGCGACTATAACTTCCAAACGGTTATGATTCAGGCTTGGGCACAAACATAAAAATTGTAGACGGTTTAGAGATCTACACAACGAGCTAAAGAAATCAAAATTTGGTTGAGAAACGAAGGATTTATGGCTAGACGAATTTACCTGAATTCGAAGGAAATTGTAAATCTGGGTTACGACTGTGAAAGGTGCCGACTTGAGAACGATTTTCCCGTTGATGTAGAAGGATTTAGGGCTTGTATGAGTTACGGTTGTAAAGAGGGAATTAAGGAGAAGAGAGTGGCGAAGACGGCATGGAAAAATATTGAGTAATGAAGAAGATATAGCCGTCACAAGTTAGGTCAAGATCGGTTGTTTGCTGGCGAAAAACAAGGAGGTAAAATCAGCTAAGTGTTGGGACGCACGACTGGCACTTTATGAAATTTTGGCTCTAAACTTCAAACTAACATAACTTTGGCTAGGATGATCCGTTTTTGACGTTCTTTTTATCGATCTTCATGGTTTTCCATAACCTATTTATTGGTATAGGTTTCATGGCCTGGTTTGACCATTCTCAAAAAGTCAACTCTAGCAAGGCTTAATAAGCTTTAAGGTTTCTAGAATTTTATTTTGACTTTTATTTCAAACAATGTTCCAACACTTCCCAAAATCTTTATAATATATATGGAGTGTTTAATAATTTTCCCAAGATTTATTGACTTATAAATCTTATTATTAAATTCATAATACCATATAATAATGTATAATAATTAGGGTTAAATAGAAGAAAACCCCTAAATAAATTTCACAACCCCATATAATAATTTACTATTCATAATTCCATATAATAATTTAATATTCATAATTCCATATAATAATTTAATATTAATAGTATTATTAAAGGTTTAATAAAAGAAATCCCCTAAATTAATTTAAATTAATTTAGGGGTATTTCAGCATATCCCCCTTAAAAGAAACTTCGCCTCGAAGTTTAAAAATCAACTAATAAGCACTCACACCGCTTCGGGTGTGCTGAGACAATAAAAGTTCCAATGAAGTTCCATACCAAACCAATCCTTTATTTCCATCCATTCCATAACAATTCCACTCAAGATTACTCAAAATCAAACTGAATCAGGATATACCAAGATATAGCATGATGAAAATCAAAAGTCACATACTGAGTCATAATGCAAAAACCAAGCACATACAAACATACCTCTCATTCTGCTAATACTGTTCTCCCTTTGCTAACAATGCAACGAGGCATAATCCGGATGAGATAACGAAGGAGGAGTATGCCAGCATATCCCCCTTAAAAGAGCTAAGGTACGCCCTCGTACCGCTACTAATGGCACATTCAAAGAATTCAACACCTTATTAACCAGCTTTGTTGAATTTTACTGCACCGTTGATTATATCTATGATCGTTATATATATCTGTATCTCTTGATTGTTATGTATTTGTATTTCCTTGGTGGTTATAAAATTTTATCTTATGATTATTATCCATTCATTTAATGACTGATACGAATTATATGTCCATATGATCATTTATCATATCAATTATATTACTAAGCTATACCTCGGTGTAACGTACTTGAGTAGTTTAACATAATATTCCCGATCATTTAATAATCCTCAATAATCTTCCAAAATTATCTTCAAAGGTTTATTGGCCAACCATATGTTAAAACTCTATAAGATAAATATTTTCTGTGACTTTTCAAGTTTCAATTGTTTCTATGTTTACTTTATAAAATTTACTTATTATATAACTTCACCCAAGGCAGAATTTTAGAAGTTCGTCCAAAATCTGATTCCTTTATCTTAAAATTTATACATTATATATATATAATATTTTTAAGGTAGGGACCCTGTATAAAATTTTAGGTCAAATGCATTAGTCTAATGAAAACTCACTCACTCTTGAATTATTTTCCTTAAGGTTTGTTCTATGTAAGTATTCTTCTCTGATTATTAAATCTTAGTACTCTCTTAGACAATGGTGGCTTTTGTAAATATCACTCTTAGTGTGTCTTTTAAAATTTTATACCTGTATAATGTTAAACTTCCAAGTAAACATGAGGATTTTCAATCTTTAAGTAACTCTCAATTTTTTTTTTTTAAGATGCTCAATACTCAAGTATTTAAGGATCAATGATACTTAGTTTAGTATTACTCTTCACTCAATCTTTAAGTAACTTCTTTTATTGATTTTTTTTTTCAACCAGGGGTAGATGTTGTATCTTGGAGTACCCAAACTTAATCCCCTTCCTCCATATATAGGTATTTTTCACCAAAGATTTAACTAATAATAACCCTTTACATTTATGAGTTTTAATACCGGATCTTAAGATACAAATTTTGATTTGTTCATTGTGGTTAGCAATGAAATATGCCTAGCTCAAGATTTCATGATGGTAACGTCTTACCACCACTTCCCCTCAAGTTCAACACAATCCATCACCTGCGTAGAAGATTATTTACAGTTAGATGACAAGGCTTGTCTAGCCCCTAAACTTCCAGAAGTGGGTGTGCACCCCCACTACTTTCAGCCTAGGAGTTCGTCGCACCAGGCACTTCCCGTAGGGTGTTAGGTTTATGTGTTTTCTTTCTAAAGTTAACATAGAGTTTTAATGTGTTTTACAAGTTCAGATGTTGATCTTTTCTAATATGCTACTAGTTCTTGTTAGCTTAATAATTTTCTAGACTTAAGATTTATCTTAAACATTATCTTTAGGTAATAAATTGATACCAAGTAGTTCATGAGATTCAAACTTTAAGGGAGTTGAAGTACTTTCACATAATATCAATACTAATTTAGTTATGTAAAGTTCTATTTGTATACTGTTTTCAACCAAAAGTATTCTTTAAAATTCTAGGAGTTTGTGTACTAGCTTTTAAAGGATTGCATTTTTAGCAATGTATTCTCCATGAGTATGCTTCGAAAAATAGCTTAATATTTGGATATCTCAACCAAAATCTTATCATACTTAATATAGGATGTTCCAAACTTATATATATATATATATATATTTCTGTAGTTTATTGTTGGAACGGTATAACAACACATCACACTCAACAGACATTCACAAAGAAAAGTGTGTAAAGGAATCGTTCACAATTCCAAAAAGGGTTAGGAGTCGTGCCTTACTGGAGTCCTCACTTCCCAATTCTACCCCAGTTCCCCAGTTTTAAGTGCACCTATAATCTAAGTTTCACTCGGCTTGTTTTCTCGGGTTCAGAGCGTAACTACGCTCTGATACCACTTTCTGTAACGCCCCTATTAACCATAAATACAGCGGAAATAAAACTCTAAGGCGATTACAGACCATCGGGTTCCAAACACCCGGCACCAAACCTCACCAATTACAACTTACAATCTACAAAAGCTACGGTCTGAACTCGAGAAAAACTTAACACAAACATAATAGAAATTAAACATATTCTCTCTCCACAAAACCTAGTCCCATCCCAAACGCTCATTCTCTTCGTGGCCACCTGTAAATCAATTCGTACCTGCAAGATGAAACCAAGCAGCCCACCCCGGAAGGGGTGAGTCAGTTCCCTGGAATGGAACTGGTACTATTCTCTAAAACAAAACTTTAATATAACTTGAGAATAAACAATAACTTGAAAACAACACTTAAACAAAATAGCGAAACAAAACACCCTTTTAAAACCCAAGTCAAACATAACATTTCAAAGGAGACAAATAACAGAAGAGTAAAGTTAGTAAATAACACCACACCAAGAATTAGTGAACAATCATTACTTATGTTAGATCCATTTCCAAGTTGGAGTAGAAAGACCCATGTAGTCACGAGGACTAGGAATGAATGAGAGAAAGCCAAAACCAGCAACTCAAGAATGGAATGAAACCAACTGGGAGAGATGGCCCCCACCGCCAAGAACGTCCATTAAGGACAGGGGATATACAGCCCCTTACTGTTAACTACGTCCTCTCAGGACAAGGGATATACAGCCCTTTACTGTTTACCACGTCCACTAAGGACAGGGGATATACAGCCCCTTACTGTTCATCACGTCCACTAAGGACAGGGGATATACAGCCCCTTACTGTTCATCACGTCCCTAAGGACAGGGGATATACAGCCCCTTACTGTTAAATATCAATGCCCCTATGGGCGAGGGATATACAGCCCCCTACTGTTCACATTAAAGACGCGCGCACGTCGAAAGAAAGATTCCCAAGATTGACCTTTTCCAATAATCCCGCTAGATCACCAACTACCCAGAGCAATACCAAAACACTCAGTCCTACAGAGTGCAGAAGCGTAAACCCTAAGCAGCCAATGCCTAACGGGCAACCAAGTAGAAGAAACCAATACCCAAGTGAGTTCCACATCCAAGGCTCAGTTAGTCACACAAGCTGAGTTAGTCACACAACCATTTTTTTCCTTAGAAAATCCTCTTAAAGTCAGTTAGCGTTTTCCAAAACATTCCACAAAGTCAACCATTAAAAATATCGGAGTACGAGAAATCGTACAACACATTCCATAAAGTCCAAAACACATCAAGCTGAGTACGAGAAATCGTACCTGGATAACACTGTAGCAGCTCTAGACAACTTGCGTAAATAATCAACAGTACTCTGAAGAATATTAAAGGTAATCTATCATCAATAACTCATACCCTAAGTTAAACTTAAATAGATTCCTCACTCTCATTTCTAAACCTCGATCATCTTGTAAGCCCTTCGCTTAACTGTTAAGTATAGCCTTTGACTTGTTTTAGAATGTTGTATAGCCCAAGGTTGTAAGACCAAGGAATGTATTTTATCAACACTAGTTAATTGTTCCACCCTTATCCACTTTACCCATACTTAACCATAATTCTCACATTAAAGACCTTTATAACATAAGTGCATTATACCTTATTCAATCAATCTTAGAATTTCAATAACAATTCTTAAGCTCAATGCTTTTATTCTTACTTTAGGACATACATCGTGTTATGACCAATGATGGGTTTATCTTAGAATACTACACTATTATTTCACAATTTATTGACTATGTATCTTTATCAATATCTACTAGATAATCCATTATAACTAAGTCTTCCCCCTTAACTTAATTAAGATCTACATCCCGTATACTGGAATTATAGTGTCGTAGATGCATTTCATTACAACTTCATTGATCTTAGAATTTAGAGAGAACTACTAGACTCACTTACTTTATCTTTACTTTAGAATGACTTAATATTATAACCATTTAATTATCTTGTCTTAAGATGTTCAACTACCTTCATCCTGAGACAACTATATTTTAATTAACTCAAACCCTTCCAACTCTTTTACTTAGTATCCACAAAGTATATTATTCGCTTAATTATTACCTATATAATAAGGTGTTTTAAGATAACCCTCTTTATGTATCCTTACTCACATTTTAATTTCCCAAGTATTTAATTTTTACACACATTCTCTCCATAGAGTATGTATAATCCTTTGTACTAAATTGTATTAAACCTACGTCTTAAATATATTTTATATTACTTACAAGACCAAGGTTCCAAAGGAATAACTTAATAAATTATTTTCCTTTATTGTATCTTAGGATAAACATTATATCTCGACATAAGGTAAAGTCTATCTAAGAACTAAATTCCGATTCATAAGTGAAATTGTTAATTATGTAATAAGACAACCCATTCTGAAAATCCCCATACCCTATATTCAAATGACACACTAATATTCCAGTGTTAAAAAGGTAAATCAATATAATCTCTTACGTAACCCAGTTTCATCTAATCAAAGGTTTAAAGATTTTAAGTATCAAATTTCTATTTATAAACCTTCTTATAAATTCTAACTACTAAATACATTACTTAATTATAAACTCACACCCTGAACATTGGTATTAAATGTATTTTATATGGCTTATCAAATTCTAAGAACGTAAGGATTATTATTAAGATTAATTCCCCAATCATAGTTTAATTTAGTTTATGTCACAATCCTTTTAATGATTTTATCACAAGATATTAAGTTATTACTCAATACTATAAATACTAAGAAATGATTAAATCTAGACTTATTTATCCTCTTCACATTTAGATGTAAAAGTAACTCATTACTTTATTATTGTTTATATAATAAGAACATTTAAATGTAAAAGTATTTCCTTCATTTTATTACCAATTAAATAATAAGATCTATTTGTGTAACACTCTATGTAAACTAATTACAAATATTCCTAAATTTCAACTTATTAATTTCTTAACCCGATTATAGATTTACATTGTGGACATTGACTAAATATACACATGTATTTTAATACTGTTTATACTTAGAAATTCAAGGGTAACTAAAAACTCAATTCTTAACCATAAATTAATACCACCTCATATAGTATTCTATTATTAGTATTATGTAGAGGTTTTATTTTAAACTCATTAATTCCTGCATTTATATTTTCTATAAGGTATTTTATTTCTTTTATTTATTTATTTATCGTATATATATATCCTTCCTATTATATTCCTCACAAGGAATGTTATTTCCTTTATCTATTTTTATTGTATTTATTATATATATATACATATACCTACATATATTAAGATTTATCCAGAACACTCTATTGTATCTAATTATATCTAACATCTTTTAGACACATCCAAAACTGATTTACGGTTTATAAAATAAAGTATTTCCCTTAGTTTTAGTTAAACATATTAGCTTCCATATTACATATAGTACTAAAATGTAGTTTAGTTAAATTCCTTGATTTAATATAAGTTTCTATTTATTTCTCTCATATAAATATACATATAAATATATGTAACAATTTTTACTTCACTTAAAGCTAATACCCAAAATATTTATAAACATACTGTATTAAATGTTAATTAGTCTTATTATATTTTCCCCAACCTATAAAGTTCATTAATCAACTATACTTTAATTTTTGATTACATTAAAAACTATATATTATAAGTTATTCTTATGAAAAACTCACAAACACAATTTTTAAAACCTTTTCCCGTTGCCCAAAAATTCCTAAATTTAATATACAGTAACTATACATTTTAGACATATTATAAAATTTTTATTTCATAAAAATATCTTTTTAATTTAGCCAAATAATTCCAGAAAACCCGTAACTTGTAAAAATCATAACTTATGTTTAAAAACTCCAAAACCTTAATAATTTACATGAAAATAAACTACATAAAATAAGGAATCTGTGGTTAAAATTTCAAGTCAAAATACCTTCGGGAAGATATTTAAATTAACCCAACAAGTTAAGACTATTTACTGGAATTTACTAAAACCCTTTAATAACTTATTCTGGAACGTTTTAATCTCGGCCGTCCAATCTCTTAAACCGAGATCGAACGGCTCCTGTGCACCGAGTTCATCAGCGACCTCTGTTATCCAACCGAGTACTAATTCGACAATTCCTCACAATCTACAGAACGAAATCACGTGATTCTTGTTTCTATGGATTCGTAATACAATTTCGGTTCCAATGATGCTAATTTCCCCAATTTTAATGCAGAGTTCACCCAGTTTCGTATTCAATTCGAACGTTAGGGTTTAAACTAGTTTCAGAGTGCGATTCGGATATAAATTCGCCAAATTCTCCTAATCTAGAGTGTAATTGACACAATTGAAACATGGGTTAGGTCGGAATCAACACTACCAACAACATTATCGGAGCAATTGATCGGAAACTCACCGGAATTGCCCGAATCGAAGCGATTCGAAATCGTTTTTCTGGAAAAACTTGAACTTTCGACCAGTTCGGGAAGCACACTTCGAGGATCTATAAGTTATTGCACAGATCGAGTTAGGTTTTGTTTTTGGGCTCATTAGAAAGATGAAACTTAGATCTACACATGGATAACTAGAAATAATCCTAACTCGCATTATACAGAAAGAAAATCGACCCGAAAGTTACGAGTTTACCTCTCTGTTTCCGGTATGATTTTATGTGCTGAAAAATCCGGAACTTTGAGCGACTATAACTTCCAAACGGTTATGATTCAGGCTTGGGCACAAACATAAAAATTGTAGACGGTTTAGAGATCTACACAACGAGCTAAAGAAATCAAAATTTGGTTGAGAAACGAAGGATTTATGGCTAGACGAATTTACCTGAATTCGAAGGAAATTGTAAATCTGGGTTACGACTGTGAAAGGTGCCGACTTGAGAACGATTTTCCCGTTGATGTAGAAGGATTTAGGGCTTGTATGAGTTACGGTTGTAAAGAGGGAATTAAGGAGAAGAGAGTGGCGAAGACGGCATGGAAAAATATTGAGTAATGAAGAAGATATAGCCGTCACAAGTTAGGTCAAGATCGGTTGTTTGCTGGCGAAAAACAAGGAGGTAAAATCAGCTAAGTGTTGGGACGCACGAGTGGCACTTTATGAAATTTTGGCTCTAAACTTCAAACTAACATAACTTTGGCTAGGATGATCCGTTTTTGACGTTCTTTTTATCGATCTTCATGGTTTTCCATAACCTATTTATTGGTATAGGTTTCATGGCCTGGTTTGACCATTCTCAAAAAGTCAACTCTAGCAAGGCTTAATAAGCTTTAAGGTTTCTAGAATTTTATTTTGACTTTCATATTTCAAACAATGTTCCAACACTTCCCAAAATCTTTATAATATATATGGAGTGTTTAATAATTTTCCCAAGATTTATTGACTTATAAATCTTATTATTAAATTCATAATACCATATAATAATGTATAATAATTAGGGTTAAATAGAAGAAAACCCCTAAATAAATTTCACAACCCCATATAATAATTTACTATTCATAATTCCATATAATAATTTAATATTCATAATTCCATATAATAATTTAATATTAATAGTATTATTAAAGGTTTAATAAAAGAAATCCCCTAAATTAATTTAAAATTTAGGGGTATTTCAATCTTGGTTTAATCCGATACTTTTGGGAATGGAGTTTTTAAACACCCCAGAGGGAGTGGTTGTCACTCAAAGGAAATTCATCCAGGAAACATTGAACAAGTTCTGCCACTCTGAGTGCAAACCCACTGTCGCTCCTATGGAATACAATTTGAAGTTTGAAGAAACTGCAAACCTCTTGCTGATCCCACTGTATATAGGCAAATTGTTGGAAAATTAAACTATTTGACAAACACGAGACCGGATTTATGTTTTACAGTTCAGTTCTTAAGCCAATTTTCCAGCAGCCCAACAGAAGCTCATCTCAGTGCTGCTCATCATGCCCTTAGATATGTCAAGGGAACTATTGGCTTCGGACTCTTGATGAATAACAGCAGCCTCATCGATATGATCGCCTATTGCGATGCTGATTGGGCTACTTGTTCATCCACCAGAAAATCCGTTAGTGGATTCTTTATTACTTTGGGAGCCTCTCCTATCTCCTGGAAATCAAAGAAACAAAGCACCGTTGCTTTATCCACTGCCGAAGCTGAATATAGGTCGATGAGAAGACTCACAACAGAACTAGCATGGTTAACCAGACTGTTATCTGAACTGGAAGTGCCTACCGTTGTGCCTGTCCCCGTCAAATGCGATAATCAGGCAGCGGTATACATAGCCAAAAACCCTGTTTCCATGAGAGGACTAAGCACATTGATCTAGACTGTCATTATGTACGTGAGAAGCTGAAACAAGGACTTATTTCAGTGGAGTTTATACCTGGCCGTCTACAGCTCGCGGATCCTTTCACCAAAGTCATTACAGGGAAACAATACCATTCTGTTCTTCCTCAGTTGGGGTTACATGATTATACTGGAATTTTGTAATCTAATCCAATCTTTATGGTCTCGACCCTAGAGCTTGAGAGGGGTATTAGAATTATATTCCTTTCTTCATAGTTTCCTTCTTTATTTTAGTTAGTTTCCCTTCTCTAATTAAGTCTAGATTTTAGTTAGTTTCCCTTCTCTAATTAAGTCTAGATTTTATTTCCTTATTCGATATCTCTTTTCTCCTATATATATGTACCCATTCTTTTCATATAGAAGCAAGTAATAAGAAAGACATTCTTTCTGTATCTCCACACTCCATCTTTCTCGATCTGCTCTCTCCCTCTTTCTCGCTGTAGAATACAACTACCGATTCACAGCAATCCAACAGAAACCGGCATATGAAAGACCATTCACGATTAAAATCATAGTAGAGTTGTATATAAAGCTACTCAAGAGTCAGATTTACCTAGCGTATTTTTTTCAACATCTTCATAGGTTGCTTGTAAAGCTGATTAGTTGGGAAGAAATTTGCTATCAAACTTCTGGAAGGACAAGATGACATATGACATCAGTATGATTGGCGTTGTAAATCTGCTCAAGAGGGGCAAACAACATCAAAGATGAAATGATAAAAAATATAGAGGGTATGCGTAGTTGGATATTCAATTCACACAATCATAAAATGATCATTTTACCCTTGACTCATTTTTTTAAAAAGTATCAATATACACCTGAAATTTATGATACACTACGAATAACACCCGAAAACCATTATTAGTAGGGAAGAGGAAAAACCGGATGAAAATTATATTGATGAGGACGTAGGAGGGGCACATCCAGAGGGTAATTTAGAAAGTTCAATATTAATATTTGTGCAAAAAAAAAGTCAATAGTTGCTGGCCAATGTGAAGAGCGGGAACCGGTCGTCCGCTCTTCTAAATGGGTGGCCCATCAACTTTCCAAGAGTTTTTTTTGTTGAATTGTGTTATTAAGGGTGAAAATAATGCAGGAAATGTTGATGAAAAAGTCACAAGTCATCTTTTGATACAAGTTAATTATTCGGCATAGAGTAGAGACATTGAATACAATCAGATACAAATGAGTATTCTCGCCAATCCAAGTCATCAAATTCATTGCCTCTTCCCTATCTTCAAATAATTTCTATCTCCAAATAATTTACTTTGTATTGAAAAGATGACTTGTCTCTATGTTCACTACTTCAACAACATTTCTTGAATCATTTTCACCCTTAATAACACAAAAGCACACAATTCAATAAAATGTTCCCAAAAAGTCGATGACAGCCATCCACTTTGAAAAGTGGGCTATCACCACCCAGGCGTGGAGGGCAGGCGACCAGCGCCATGGTGAAGGGTACATGAGTGACTAACGTCCACTTTGAATTGCGGGGGTCATCCGAATTTCAAAGTGGCCAGCGGCCGTTGACTTTTTCTACACCTAAATTAATTTTCAACTGTCAAAAATATTTTGAATGTGCCCCTCGCATGTCCCTGCCATCATAATTTTTATCCGGATAGTTGTCTAATGTCCTATACATTTGAATTTTTAAGCAAGTACTCCCTCCGTCCGCCTTTGACTGTCCGGTCGTCTCAAAAATTTTGTCCGAAAATGATGTCTTCTTTGCATATTTAAAAAAAGTAAACAACTCGGTAATATCCTTCCCCTCTCTATGACCTTTTTCTCTCCATCGAATGAGACAAACTCTGACACAGTATAAAATTTACTTTTCTTAAAACCTGTGCATATCAACGACCGGACAGTCAAATGTGGACGGAGGGAGTACAAGGATGGAGTTTTTTTTTTTAAGTTTGACTGCCGTGTACTGAAAACCTGATTGCGCGTACGAATTCATTAAATGTAACCCATAAATAATCATTGCTCATGTTACATACTCCATCTATCCTAAATTGACCGTCTTATTTACTTTATGGTCTATTTTTCCACTTCAATTTTTAAAAAATAAGATAAAATAATTTCATAAAACTAAAATTTGCAATATATAGTTTATTAAGGAATCATTTGCGAACTTAAATTTTTAGAATTATTTATCTTAATATGTTAAATATTGAAGTCAAACGACATGTTCAAATAATAAATAAGACGTTAAATTCAAGACGGAAGGAGTACAAAACAGAAAAGTGAATTTTGACGTCCTACTTATTGTTTATCTTAGTAACTGCAACCAAGAATTTTGAAGGAAACTAACGATGAAATCAGCACCTGAAATGATGTATACAATGCTGGTAGGAAAAGATTATCAAAGACTGATTCGATTCCCCTTACACTGCAAGCTCAATGGACCTGTAAAAGTTAACTAATGATACATTAAGAATCTCATCTACAAACAAAAATTTACACCGTATTGTCTTTAGAGCACGGAAAGAATAGACAGAATGAGTAAGACTATGATGCTTTCTAAACTGAGTTATATTGGTTCTTTTATACCTTTGTTACGCTTCAGCTAGAAATATTTGCCCATAGCCTTCATAGCAAATAATTCCACTATATCTGGTAGCTCCATGTGAAGTTTTTTTTTTTTTTTGAAAACCTCCTTAGTACTTCTTACTGATTAGCAAAGTAATCCATATTACAAGCACTTACTATCTATCTTGGTAGGAATGTTTTCATCTACCCAGATTTTGAAATTAGAACTACAGTTGTATAGCTTAAAACATAAACTTACAGCCAAACTACATTGATTAGAAACTAGAGAAACTATAATCTTTCTCGCTCTTTTTTCTCCCTTCTGCGGGAGTTCTCTTCTCCCTTAGGCGGAGTCTTAGTTCTTCCCCTTTTCCACCTTTGTCTTGTCTTTTTACCTTCTCATGGCTGCAGGGGCGGACCCAGGATTTTAACCTTATAGGGTCCATTATCTTAGAGAGTAGAGACATATATACATCAAACTAATATTCAATTTTTTTTACAATTTTCCTCTACGGGTCTTCATTGCTTGAAAATGGTACATAATCGTCTCATTACTAATTGTCTCAAAAATATCTTTTTCCACATAAGTAACTAGACAATCATTAAGCAAATCATATCTTCCATCTTGTTGCACAGATCGGTCTTGATAATCTTCATCGCTGAAAACACTCTTTCAACTGTTGCTGTAGCAACTGGTAGAATTAGTGCAAGTCTCAACAACAAGAACACTAGATTAAAGTTCAGATGTTTTGTTTCAACTTCCTTACGAGATCACTAATTCCTTTCAGATTAGAAAATCTTGGATCATGATGCATATTTACAATAAAATTATCAAGCGGATGGTCCATCAACATGGGCTGAATATCTCTCACTTTTATTCCAAGCCCTAAAACCTGTGGTTGAAAATGTTTCCCCACCACGATGTCCAATTTTCTCATTGTGAAACAAATAGCAAGGTAGACAAAACACAGCATCCTTCTTAATACTGTACTCCAACCAGTTTGGATATTTAGCAAACCATGAATCGCTAAACTGACGTGTTTTATCTGTAAAAGAACTCGTAGGGAATTTAAGATTTCGAGGTTGATACAGACCTTTTTGAATGTAATGCCTTCTCACTTGATCCCGCACATTTGGGTGATAAAGCATCATCGGTTTTCTATCAGCAGGGTCAGCTGGTAAAGAAGAGACATCGACTTCTAAAGAAAGTGTTTGTTGGGTGTTTTCTTTTATAGGAGTGGTTAAAACATGATTTGGAATCTATGTACCAAGATTTGGGGATCCAACTTCAACTTGAACCACCGTCTCTTGATTTAAGGGTGACCTTTGTGCCGAACATGATGACCTCTTAAAATATTTATCCATTGCAAGTCTGTAAAATGAAGATAGTTAGCAACTTAGCATAAAATGTAGATTGATTCATTAATATTTTAACTAAAAGAGAATTCAATAATATTTTAATTTTCTAACAAAATTAACAACATTAATTTAACTATAATTTCTCCTAATTTTATGATTTATGGAAAACAAATGATTAATTCATACGTAAATTGATTCTCTTCAAATTATTTATATAACATGACATAGAATGTAAAAACATTCCTCTCCGTTTGATGACAATTGTCACCGTAAATTGATTCCCTTCCAATTCTCTATGTTAGACTAATTCAATTGATAAATTAAAGAGGAGGACCAATCAATCAAGCCACTGATTTGTTAAATAAAAAAATACACTTTGTAAACGGCCTGTGTTGGTTACTCATACTGAAATAGTGAAACCGACTTCAAAACACACTCGTAGTGTTGTTCCACAATTCTTTATTAAATCAATGTAGAATCAAACACATCATTACATTCAATATAATATTGAAAAGTAAAGTTCCATTAATCAATATAAAAGGGCAGCACAAGGGACAAACAAAACTAAAGAGACAAAAAAAAAAATACCGTGCTGCTCCAGCTCTTCTCGGCGACAAAGAAGCTCTCTGTTTTGCCGTTTTCAATGCTGGTGCTGTTTGCTTTTAAAAACCCTAACCAGATATGATTTAAGTATATTTATATGGGACTTATTTTCTTTTAAGGTCAAATTGGACCGTTTCATTAAAACCCAATTATTATACTCTTTAATATTGATGGGCCTGGGCTGCTTAGAGCTTAAATCAGCAACTGATATTTGTTTCTAATAAAAATAGAAGAAAGTGGTAACAGCAAGAATCGAACTACAAACCTTTGGTAACAAGAGAGCTTAACCACTAAGCCACTTACACAATGTTGTCTACTTATATCATTTTATTGGATATATAAAAGGTTTTTATTTTTTTATTTTTTTTATTTTTTTATGAAATACCTATGGGATCGGGGCCCCATGGGACCCCATGTGGGTCCGCCCCTGCATGGCTGCCTTCTCCGATGGCCTTTCCCTTTGCTTCTTTGTTTTAGGTTCAGATTCAATAAAATACTGTTTAAACGGCGGTATCTCAAAATCTAGTAACGTCTTGGCCCCTCTTTTGCTATCTAAGAGTTCTATGGAATTTAGTAAAAGTGTTTCTCTTATAGGTTTTGTTTATCCGACTACGAATAGTTTTTGGTGGTCTGTTTGGGTTTTGCGGTCTACTGGTGACTGTTTCAAAGGTTGTACCCTTCATGCTTGCATGTCATCGATGTCCTACCACATCTATGTGGGTCTTCTTTATAAGTTTACTCGTTGATATCTGCATGCGCTCCTTGCTAATTGTAGCAAGTCTTTGGAGGGTTGTCAATGATCTTCAAAAGGAAGGAGTTGTGTTTGTTGTTCGGAAACACACTCGATCTTGCCATCGGAATTTGGTTTGCATCGTTCCGCCGGAGCTACTACTTTGCATTACTGCTATTGTGAGAGGCGATATTATCCATGCTGGCGGAGGAAAGCTTAATATATGGTGTTCTGCTGCTCTTTGGAGGAGCCACCGTGATTCCCACCAGCAATCGCATGCTGAGGGAGGAGATACAAAGCATGACATCAAGCCTACGTCATCCGTGCTTGGTAAAATTCTAATCAGCACCATCACACAGGTGTATCTCAACTGGCTTGTCCAGTGGTATTTTCCGTCTTTGGATAGTGCATGCAAAAGGGAATCTTTTGTAATAATTGCTGTTCGAGACTCTATGAAGTCTAGGCCTAGGACTATCATCATTACACAACAGCTGTTAGGTGTGGGAACTGTCTTTTACTTCCTCGTCGCCAGTTGTTTGGCAATCAGGTCAGGATTATGATGTCATCTCGTTTCAATCAGGGTAAGTACGGGAGTAGCATTTAATTATGTTCCGTATGAGCATAGTATTAATAATAATGTTTGGAACATTATCAGAGGATCGTGTGTAAACCGAGCATGGTGAGATGACACGGTAAAAGTAAAACCCTTGTGAAAGGTATGATTTTCTCATACCCCGCGTGCTAACCGAGTTACGTTGATTTGTGTATTTGTGTGCCGGCTTAATCAAGACTAAAGCATGAAACTGAACAATTGCTTGAGTATATGCATGTCTTGTTGTATGTTGTATGAGCTAACATACTAGGATTCCAGTGAGGTCTAACCTAGTGTGTAGACCGACTCATAGTTGAGTAACGAATGGCTAAAAACTCGTAGAGCGGGTCATTTCGTAAAATAACGGGAACGTGCAAACACACAACATATCGATTAAAGAATAACGATAACACAAACTATGAACTCCCTAGTATGTGAGGAGGATGTACGGGTTTAGTAAACACCCGATAACGGTTTGAAAACCATATTGAAACAGTCCCCGAAATAAATAAATGTGGAAAGGTAAATGAACATCCATCAAGAGGATTGTAGGTAGTTCAAAGAAGTGAACTTGTAAGAAAGGTAGAAAAGACCTAAGGGACCAATTAACTCCCTTGATACATGGTCGACCTCCTATATGAGGATTTTACCCGGTATAAGAAAATAACCGAAAGTATGAGTATATGGAATGTAAGGGTAATCCTTAAACCTAAGATTACCCGAACTTAAGTAACGTTCCCTAAGTCATTAGAAACATCGAGAGTGATGCTTTTAGACTAATATACATAATAATATTATAACTCCGAGAGAGGAGTGTATGGGAATGTGAGAAGTCCGAGAGTAGTCGGACCTACACGAAAGTAGTAGGAACTAAGAGAGAGTTCCGGGAGCTAGTCGAATTATGCTCGAGAGCCATGTGTTTTGGCTCAAGAAAATATTAAGAGAAACAAGCATGACGAGGAGACCTGACGTGTCTCGAGAATCTACAAGAGCTGAGTATTACAAAAGAGAATGGGTGAGTATGAGTATAAGTAACCCGAGAGAATGGGTGAGTATGAGTATTAGCAACCCAAGAGAATGGGTGAGTATGAGATTAAGTAACCTGAGAGAATGGGTAAGTATAAGTATGAGTAACCCGAGAGAGTGGGTGAGTATGAGTATGAGTATAAGTAACCGAGAGAGCGGGGAGTATAAGAATGAGTCACCCGAGAGAATGGGTGAGTATAAGTATAAGTAACCCGAGAGAGTGGGTGAGTTATCGAATGAGTAACCAAGGCAAGTGAGGTATAACCCTCAAGGCCTAAGAGTAAAATGATACAACTAACAACCTTGTTATGTTAGTTAGGGAGTATATCCCATGATTGATTGTTGAATCATTATGTAGTGTACATATATAATGTATTACTATATGCATGTTGGTTGAATTAAAATGAATTCCATGCTCTCAACAAAAGTAGTCGGCGTACCCGGTTAGCACTCGGGGTATGCGAATTTCATATGCAGCGTAAGCTGAGCCCCTAGGGGCATCGTTTTTATTTCCAGGTACACCGAAGAAGATACCGTTCGAGAGTAGGACGGGGTCGTTGGTTAGCATAGGTAGTTAGACTTTAATTACTTATGTATTGGTATGAGGTGTAAGACGAATATGTTATCGGCATCTTTATGTTGTGAACTCGGTATAGTTAGGAACTGAATGGAGTAATGTATGTATGAGACTCGGTTGAGTGAATGAGTATTATGTTTTGTATTGTGTACTCGGTTGTTCCAGTCCATCAGACCATTACTGTATGTAAGATAGGCCTGGTTAGCCATTTGGGTGGCTAACGGCATTGTATCACCCTCCGGTGTAATTAGAGTTCCGCTGCGAGTTCAATGGTAATGGTGACAGTTTAAGAGGTAATGACGAGTTTAGCGGTTGGGGTGTGTTACAACAGAATTCCACTTCACCCAGTGCATATATCCTATCTTTCCCTCCCCCACCTGAAATTAGAAAAGATTGCATTCATTTTAGAAATAGTATCCTTAGGAAGACGAAACAAAGCCATGGTATAAGTAGGAATAGACTGAAGCACACTTTGAGTCATAACTGACCTAGCCGCTTGAGACATAGGGTTTGCCCAAGAGAAAACTCTCTTCCTAATTCCTTCCAAAACATATTTAAAGTGGAGATTCTTATTTATGTTGACTGTAATAGGAAGTCCTAAATAATTAGCAAAAGAAGTAGCTTCTGTAACCCGAAGAGATTACTGATCTCCTGTTTGATTCTCGGATCCAGTCTTTACTAAAGATTATCTCAGATTTAGCAAAATTGATAATTTGGCCCGAGGAAATCAGATATATGTGAATAATATCCTTAAGGACAGAGGCGTTATCAATACTAGCAGCTCCCCAAAAAGGATGTCGTCAGCAAATGCTAATGTGAAATAGAAGGGTGTAGCTAGCTTGATCCTGATACATCCTGTCATTTCTACTACATTGATAGCACTAGAGAGGGCATCTTGAACCAGAATGAAGTGAAGGGAGATATGGGATCCCCGTCGAATTCCCCTAGTAGGTTTGAACTTTTTCCCTGGAGATCCATTAATCAATATAGTACATTCCACTGATCTGATGCAGTTCATAACAGCCTCAATCCAATTCCTAGGGAAACCCATCTTAGAAATGATCTCAAAGATAAAGTTCCATCCTAGCCTATCGTATGCCTTGCTAAGATCAGTTTCATAGCAAAATGACTTTTTTTTTTTGGCATTACTCTATTTAAGTAATGCTGAATCTCTCCAGCAATGATGACATTATCAGTAATATTCCTTCCCTTAACAAAACCAGACTGCGCAGGAGATATAATATTTGGGAGGATATTCTTCACTCTATTAGCCAATACTTTAGATACAATCTTATATAAAAAATTACAGAGAGCTATAGGAGGAAAGTCATTAATGCTAACTGCACCTTTTACTTTCGGAATAAGAGTGATAAAGTAATGGTTAAGAGCAGGGGCGGACCCAGAGGATAAATCCATGGGGTCCATTATAGGCCCTTTTTCTAATTATTATTGGGCTGGTCTGTTTGAAGCTTTTTTTTGTTTGTGGAAAAATGAAACCAAGTGTGTGGCAAAGAGGAGTCGAACTCCAGACCTTTAGATTGCTAGTTTTTAACCACTGCACCACTATCACTACTTGTTATATATGTCATTTTATTATACATATACTAGGTTTTAATTTTTAATTTTTTTTTAAAATGCTATGGGGTCCGGGCCCCCATTGGACCCCATGTGGGTCCGCCCCTGGTTAAGAGAGTGAGGCATAGGATTACCTTGGAGGATGTCAAGCATTGTTGCAGTAACCTGGTGGCCTATCACCTGCCAATAAGTTTTGAAGAACATGCCATTAAAACCATCTGAACCTAGTGACTTCTCTGATCCCAATTGTTTGACTGCATTGAATATTACTGACCCAGTATAAGGCTGCTCCAGCTCTGTAACATAATCTGCTTTTAGTCTGCCCTGAACTGCCTAAGTAAACATATCATCGATGATAGAATTAGAACTTTGGAACATGCTAGAGAAGTAGCTTCTAGCAATTTCCTCAATTCCTTCCCAAGAGTACTCCATCTCCTGATTCTGATCCAGGAGACCAAAAATTTTGTTGTTCCTGTTCCTAGCTGAAGCTTTAGAGTGAAAGAACTTGGTTTTTTATCTCCTTCTTTCAGCCAACCAATTCTAGACCTTTGACGCGACCATAGTTCCTCCTTATACTGCAGCAGTTCGATTTCGAGCAGAATTCTTTTTCTGTTGTTGGAAGTTAAACCGAATATTCCTTTATGTCTATGCTACTAAGATCTTCTTTTTCTTCTTGATTTTCCATTTGATTTTTCTAGAGACCAACCTTTCCACTTAGAGAGTTTGAGAGCACAGATGTTAAGCTTACCCTGGACATCACAGTCATGCATATCCCAAACATAAGAGATGATTTCTAGACATTTTCTTTCTTTTACCCAAACGTTCTCAAACCTGAAGATCCTCTCAGGTTTTTTACAGATGCCAAAAAATCTGATAAGGAGAGGGTTGTGGTCCGACATTTCTCTTGGCAGATGTTGAACTGAAATAGCTGGAAACATGCGAAGACTATCTGGGCAGCTAGAAAACCCTGTCAAGTCTGCTCATAGAAAGGAAGTCATCTGTCTGGCAATTTGTGAAGGTGAAAGGCTCTCCAAAAAAACCTATATCAGTTAGGTTAGAATATTCCACTGCTAACTTGAAAGGCGAAAGAAAACAGTCTTGTCTGAAGTTACCACCCATCCTTTCTTCGTTAAAAAGGATCTGATTAAAATCTCCCGCTATAACCCACGGGATGATAGTAAGATCACTAAGAGTTTTCATCAATTTCTACGACAGGTATTTTTTGCTCCAGTTTGCCCACCCATAGAAGCCAGTGTAATTAAACCAATCTCCTCCTGGAAATCTTACTTTAGCAGAAATGTGATGATCAGAATAGTTAATCACCTTGACTTCCACATTAATATTCCACATCAGAGTTAAACCGCCACTTCTCCGTTTACTTCCCACTACAAGACCTTGATAACCTTGAAATTTATTCAGAATCGGATCATCTGTAAAGATGATCTGTGGGTCTCCATTATGAATACCAGCTCTGGGTTGAATCTTTTTAACAGACCTTTAACCCAAGCTACTGCCTCGGGGTGACCCAAACCCCGACAGTTCCAGCTAATACAACTCATTTTTTCTGGCAGCCTTGCATCTCTGCAAGGTCTGCCTGCTCAAAAGAATTTTCCATACCCTCAGAGTCTTTCATTATCTTCACCTGAGAGTCAGGTAAGATAACTAGAGACTGAGTCTTAGAATTTCCTTTTCTTGGTTTCCTTTTCTCTCTTGAATTCTTGATCTTGAAAGTCGTCCCAATCTGAAACAAAGGGGCTTTCCCTTCTCTATGGTTAATCTTCTTATCCTCTGTCCTCCTTTTGTGTTTATTCCCAGTAGTATCCTTATCTCATTCCTCAATGTTATTAAGGACTTTGATACTGTCTCCTGTCATCATTTGAGTTATAGTCAAATTCTCATCAATTTATGTCTCCACTGTCACCTTTGGTTTCTTATTTTTTTTGAAAGTTTTTTACTGCACCTACCCAGTCAAAAGACTGATAAAACTTCCTCTTCTTTATATCCTCATGGGCTTGTAGGATCTTTCAAAACCATAAGGGAATTTAGGAGAAGGCACTCCTTTCATTCCTTCCCGGTCCATTCCTGATTCATTCGCTTCTCTAGTATTGACCTCCATATTCTGAGTTTCCTCGATGCAAGTGAGCATTTCCTCATTCTCTTGGGATTTGATGTTGCTTGTTTCCCCTTCTTCTTCTATTTTATCATTATGATCTTCTTCACCCTCTTCCTATAATCTGTCTTTACACTTATCATATCTCTCCTCCTTCTGATTATCTTCTTCCCTTCTGTTACCCTCCTCCTTATCTTCTCTTCCTGATAGAATAAATTTAATCATCTTATTTTTCCCAACACTTTCCTCCTTCTCTTCTGACAGAATAAACTCTACTAAGGCTGTTGGAGCTGCATCAAATTCAGACCTCATCCTCGTACCATATCTGTATCTTCCATTGCTTTCTCCCTACTTCCAAGGATAGTCATCCACAGTATGATTCAGTCTACCGCATAGAAAACAGAAGAGAGGAAGATTATCGTAGGATATTCTGCAGCATCTGTCTTTTTTACCATCATTGACAACTAAGAGTCTACATAAAGGTTCATCCACCTCGACACACACTCTAAGGACTTTGGTAGACAGAGGATTATGTTTTTCAACTGATCTGATAAAAGATCCTATCATATTCCCCAGGGCTACAACTAAGCTTCTGTTGAAGTATATCATAGGAAGATTGTGAATCCCAGCCCACATGATGACTCTATCCGGTTCATGTTCATCTATATGAAGTGAAGGATTTATAGCCATCAAAACTAACAGTCTGTTTTGAATGTGCCAGGGACCATTTGTGAGAATATTCTTCATATCTACTCCAGAAGTAAACTGAAAAGTAAACCTGTTATGTCCTACCTCGTTGACCTTCAGGAAAGATCTTGGTTTCCACATTTGAATAGCCAGGTTTTGAACTAGTCTGGGAGGGAGTTTGTTAGGGTGCCACACACGCCCCAACAGAGCATTCTTTAAGTCTTGATTTGAAGCACCAGATAAAAGAAGGTCTCCCTCCACCTTTTCTAGTTCTGCAGGGTGAATCTTAAGCTTCTTCCAGTTCGCAATTATCGCTTCCATGTGTGTCTTCGTGAATGAGCAACAGGATCTATCTCTGAAACACCAAGATCCGTACCAAGAGTTTCTTCTTAGAAGGCTTGTGAGCAAAATGCTAGGAATAAGCAGTTGTTGAGCGTAGTTATTTCCAGAATAATCATGATTCCTAGTAAACTGGTAGTTGAGCATAGATTTACTCTCTAATGTGAAGTTAGTAGAGTTGTTTGGCCAATTCTTATTAGTCCACGTCGGACTCCAACCCCTCTCCTCCCTAAACTTTCTGATGTGAAGTAAATACTTCCCTCCCATGCAAACCACTTTCCAAGAGATCGTACTCCTAAAAAGAAAGATACTCCCCTTACTGAGATCATACCCTGAATTCCTTAACAGTGCCTCAGGGATTTCCCAGTTACAGTAGTAGTATTCTCCTAGAAAATCGCCTCTAGTATCGCTTTCCAAATGGAGCATTTCGGCCATAGAATTCAAACGGCTCCTTTTTCCTTAATAGCTCCATGTGAAGTTAGTGAGAGCGAAACAACGAAAAAGAACTCCAGCTATTTTATTCAAAAAGAATCAATGTGTATCTAGTTCCAGGGGGAGAGTTATTTATAGCGTATCTGCTAATCAGTATAAAATGAATGAGAAGTAAAATCACACCTTATCCTAAAATACAAACTAATAAAGAAAGAGTACATAATATTACCTAGATATAGACTAAGGTAAAATAAATAAAGAATAAAAGAATATGCATAATGATATTCTAACAGTCCCCCTCAAGATGAAACTCATCAGGTCGAGTTTGATCTGGCAAAAGAAATATTACAATGTCTTTGAGTATTGCCCTATAATTTTTGCCCGGAAGAGTTTTTGTCAGGAAGTCTGCTACATGATTTTGAGCAGATATCAGCCCGTTCTGTATCATTTGCCGCACGAAATGGACATCCACTTCAATATGTTTGGTTCTCTGATGTGCAACAGGGTTTTTAGATCTATTGTCACATATTAGAGGGATAGGAGTAATGTTTTGTACCCCAAACTGGTTAATCAATAGCTTAACCAAGCTAATTTGGTTGTGACAACCTTTATAGCCCTATATTCGGCTTCTACTGATGATAGAGATATACATCCACTAGTAGAAAAAAGCTTTTATACCACGGCCTTTAAACCACGGTTATTTGCAACGTCATTTATACTGAGTATAAATGACGGTTCTGGGGGAACTGTCATTTATAATCAATCACACCACTGACTATATATGACGGTTCTGGGGGAACCGTCATTTATAGTATCGCACCACTGAGTATAAATGACGGTTTTGTGGAACCGTCATTTATATTTAGTCACACCATTGATTATATATGACGGTTCTGGGTGAACCGTCATTTATAGTATCGCGCCACTGAGTATAAATGACGGTTCCCCCTGTAACCGTCATTTATACTCGGGGGGAGTACTTTAAATGACGGTTCTCCCAGAACCGTCATTTAAAGTCTAAGTTTTTTGCTGAAATTAAACCGCCTCTAAGCGGGAATTTTAATTTTGACGAAAAAACACATACGCACCTCTCTTTATTCTCTTCTCATATCTTCTTACATGGTAATTTTTTGCAGCCCTAAACTAGCGAACAAGGAACTGCTCTGCGCCTCTCCCAGATCTCTTCAGTATTCACGGTAATTTTTCAATCGTAACTGGCGAACAAGGAACATGCTTTGCGCCTCTCCCTCATTCTCTAGATTGTACGGTAATTTTGCAAACCACGCCGGCAACAAGGAACAAGCTCTGTGCCTCTTCTTCATTCTCTATATTTCATGGGAATTTTGCAACCCACGCCGGCGAACAAAGAACATGCTCTGCGTTTCTTCCTCATCTTCCCTCACGGTAATTTTTGCAACTCTAACTGGCCAACAAGCAACATTTCTATGTGTCTCATCCATTCTCTTCAAACCTCACGGTAATATTTGCAACCCACAGGCGAACCGGGAACATACTGCGCCACTTCATTCTTCTTGACTCTTGATATTGCAACCGTAATTCACAAACAAGGCACATATATCTGTCGATTAAAAATCTATGATTAGCTGCATCTGTCGCACACGAGATTGAATGCTGAAATAAAAATTCACAGACTATAAATGACGGTTATTGGTGCAACCGTCATTTATAGTCAGGAAATTGTTTTTTTTTAAGATATAAACCACAGTTATACATGAAACCGTGGTATATACTTCACTATAAATGACGGTTATTGACTACAACCGTCATTTATAGTGAAGAATAAACCACGGTTTAGTGTATAACCGTCATATAAAGTCGGTAGCATCCGTGCGAATGAAGCTTTTAAATGACGGTTCTAGAACCGTGGTTTTTAGATCATATTTAAAGCGACGGTTTTGAACCGTCATTTATACTCAGTTTTCCTATATGCGACGGGAGTATATACCACGGTTTTCAACCGTTGTTTTTGAGCAAAATAACCATGGTATAAAAGCTTTTTTCTACTAGTGATCCCTGTTTCTTGGATTTCCAAGATATAGGTGAGCCACCAAGAAATATATAATAACTAGAAATACATCTCCTAGTGATTGGGCAACTTGCCCAATCACTATCACAGTAAGCCAAATACCATAGTTTAGAGTACCTTTTATGTATCTCAACGTGTGAATTACAGCGGACATATGAATATCCGTGGGGTTTTGAAGAAATGACTCAAAAGCTGTGTAGTGAAGGCCAGATCATGTTTGGTATGAGTAAGAAAATTAATCTTACCTACCAAACTCCTATAATATGTTGAATTCTCCAACAGTTTTCCTTGATCAGGTTTGAGTTCAGCCTCAATTACAGAGGAGCAGCATAATGTTTTGTATGTAAAGCATCATAGTCATGTAATAGCTCTAAACTGAATTTTCTTTCAGATATTATGATGCCTTTTTCATGGTGAAGGAATTCCATGCCAAGAAAGAAATTTAGGTTACCTAAGTCTTTTATGCAGAATTGTTTGTCTAACTGACTTTTGACCAATTTTATCTCACCAGTCATTACCAATCAGTAACAGATCATCCACATAAACAACCAGATAAGTACATTTGATGTTACTTAATTTATAAAACATGGAAAGATCATTTTTTGATTGTGAGTAGCCTAAGAAAATCACTAAGTTTGGCAAACCACTGCCTAGATGCCTGCTTAAGACCGTATATAGATTTTCTTAGTTTACATGCATTGACTTTGTTTTCTGTTTTTAATCCCTTTGGCAATTGCATGTAAATTTCTTCATCAAGAGCACCATGTATAAATGCATTATTAACAGCAAGTTGACTTAAATACCACCCTCTTTTGACAAAAAAGCTATTAAAGTTCAAATAGTGGTCATTCTGACCACTGGGGAGAAATTTCTGTATAGTCAAGGCCAAATCTCTGGTTCAACCCTTTGGCAACAAGTCTTTCCTTGTATCTTTCTATGGAACCTGCTTTGAGTTTAATTTTGTAAATCCATCTACATTCAATAGCTTTCTTGTTCTTGGGTAGCTTGACCAAATCCCAAGTATTATTTTTATGAGAGCAGTAAGTTCCTTATTCGTGGCTTCAGTCCATTGTTCACCGAGGCAAGCTTGTTCATAGGTTTTGGGTTCTTGTGTTTGGAGGATTTTGTTTATGTTGTCTTTGTTTTGGATTGTGGAGAAGGAGGTAGTGGGATTTCATCAGTCAAGGAAAAAATATCAGAAACAATTTGAGTCTGTTTTTGGTTGTTATTCTTTCTGTTATATTCTCAGAAAAAAGGTCATGATTAACAGTGTTAGTATAGACATGGTAATCCTTTAGATGTATGGGTAATTGTCTTGTTCTTGTGGATCTCCTCAAGTTCTGATCCTCACTATCTGTAATTGGATTGGTGATGTCAGTGTGGTTGTCAAGGGATTGTGAGGTGGTTTGAGGTTCTGTATTGGGATTTGGTTGATTTGGAGAAAGAGTTTCAGAGTTTCAGAGTGAACAGTGTTTTGTTTCTCTTGAGGTGTGGCAGTGTCAAGATAGACATTATCATGAAGATTGGGAAAAAGATATGTATCCTCTGTAGTGTTTTCATTGTTTTGGGAAATAGAGTTTGTGGGTAAATGAGTATTACTCTGAGATGTGTTTTTCTGAAATGGAAAAACAGCTTCGTGAAATATCACGTGACATAACTATCTTATGGTCAGAAAGTCTGAGCAATTTGTGTCCTTTCTGGTTTTCAGATGGGCCAAGGTAAGCACAGGATGATGATTTGGGGTGAAATTTTCCTTGGGATGGACCTAATTTGAGCATGTAACATAAACATCCAAATTTTTTAAACTAGCTGTAATCTGGTTGTTTATGGTGAAGACATTCATATGGTGTTTTTCCTTCAAGAGAAGAACTAGGCAGCCTATTAAAAAACAAAAAAAAAGAACTAGGCAGCCTATTAATTATGTGAGTGGCATATAAGATTGATTCTCCCCCAATATTCTAAAGTTAGATGAGATTGAAAAAATATGGCACGTGAGGTTTCCATCAAATATCAATGTTTTCTCTCAACTATGCCATTTTGTTGGGGAGAATGCGGGCAGGATGTCTGATGAATAATGCCTAAACTGTTAAAATGGTCTTTTCCTTCATTAGAGGATCCTAATTCAAAAGCATTGTCAGATCTAATAATTCTGATTTTTTTATTAAATTGTCTTCCAGCCATAGTGATGAAGTATTTTGTAAACCGAAAGGCTTCAGACTTATTGTTCAGAAGTTTCACCCACAAAGCCCTAGATTTAGCATCCACTATACTCAAGAAGTATCTTTTATTATCATAGGTTAAAGTGTTGAAAGGTCCACAAACGTCTATATGGACCAGATCAAATATATCTTTGCTTAAAGTTTCAGATCTCTGGGAAGGGAGTCTGTGGGCTTTGGCTTTGTGACACGAGTCACAAACAGACGGTTCAGGTATGTCTTTCCTACTAAAGAAATGGAGCCTATAAAGTTTGTCTAATGGTGCGTGGCCCAACCTATTATGCCAGAGGTAAACCTAACTAACACTTCCAACTATTTGTGGAGGGCAATTATCAACAACAGGAGTAACTTTCATATTGCCATTCAATCTGTTACAATCCAGAACATACAACCCATGGTGAAGTATCCCAAACAATATATTTTTTCTAGAATCAAGGGCTTGCAAAACACATCGATCATGAAGTATAAGAGCACATGCTTTAAACTGTTTTAAGAGTTGCCTAATTGACAGAAGATTGTATTTAAAAGCACTAACATGTAAAACATTATCAACCACAAGGTTTTCTCCTATTTTAACAGTGCATGTACCTTGTATCAATCCCGTATGTCCATCAGGCATCACTACTTCATAACAGCATGTTTTGTAATTATTCATAAAGTAACATTTGTTGCCACAGATATCAAGTATCCACATGCTTTCTAATGTTTTATCAGTCAAATTAGGTTTAGTATGATTAATAAAGGGTTTAGAATTACCAGCAAACTGACATTGATAATCATTTTCTTCTCCATGTGGGAATTCATTGCTTATAAAGTGAGAGGACAGACACATCTTTTGACTGTTAGAGGTGGCGAGATCTTGATTCTTCAGGTAAGTGACTAGAGCTTTAAGTTGTGTTTCAGACATTCCCGGGACTGCTTGGTTATTTTCTTTACTCGGGTTCTCCTTCAGTTGACTATTAACCGCGCCAGAGAAGCTATTTCTTTCCTTGTTCTGAGTATGTTTCCAGTAACTGGGAAACTTTCCTGTCACCCAGTAGCAACTATCCACCGCGTCTCCTTGTTTCTTGCAGTGGGAACATTTCCCTCTCCTTTTTTCATTTTTTTCTAATTTATTGTCGTTTATCGGAGCACTTCGATTTTGGGTTGAATTAGAAAAGATTGCCGTGTCTTCATCGTTCTTGCGATTCTTTTGAGCCGATCTGTGATTCTCCTCTTCTCTGAGTAAAGAGCTTGATCAATCGTGGGCAAGGGTTTCATTAGAAGGAGACTGCTTCGTATTGCTTTGTATGTGTCGCATAACCCCATTAGAAACTCCAGTAGCCTTTGATTTTGTTGAAGCTTGCTGATCGCCTCTGTAGAACCGCACGAACAATGAGGGATTTCTATCAGCTCCAGCTCTTCATTCCAAATCTTCGCTGGTGTAGTAGTTGTTGATCGTCGAATTCCCTTGTTCCAGTTTCTGTGCTTCTTGTCTTAAAGTGTAGAGTCTGGTTCCGAAAAGATTGTCCAATCTTTTGTGCAAGTTTTCCCAAATCCCGACAGCTGCTTTGAAGTACATGACAGATTCTCTAATTGAATCATCAAAGCCGTGAATATCCAGCCGATAACCATTCCATTGGTTCGATCCCACACCCGTTGTTTAGCTCCAGTGAAATTTGACCTTTTAGTTTTGCCAGTCACAAACCCTAGCTTGCTTTTGGAAATCAGCTCTATCGTGAATGACCGCTTCCATTTTGCAAAGCCCGAGCCGTTGAATTTGTAAGCAAGAACAATCCCAAGATTGTCCGATGGATGAGTAGACAGCTCTTCTTCTTCGGGCGTGAGTTTCGTAAACGCGCGCGGGAGGCTTGCCTTTCTCCTTCTTCTTCTGAACAACGATTTCTTATTCAATTTCTTCTTCTATGTGTGTTTGCTCCTAACATTAATGCAACCCCATTTCAAACGAATACTTGCGATATAATTAAGCTGATTCTGTGAGTCGAGTATGGGTACCAATCAAATAAAAGACCAATACTCTAGTGACATCTGGGTGCTGTGCAATTTTTTTTCGCAGGGAACGAACGCACTAATCTTTCCCAGACATGTCGAAGGGAAGAATGGACGTGATTGGAGAAAGTTTTAGGGTGACGAATTTTGGATTGTGTTTGACATAACCAGGATTTGCTCTGGTACCATGTGAAGTTACTCAGAGCGAAGCAACGAAAAAGAACTCCAGCTATTTTATTCAGAAAGAATCAATAGTATCTAGTTATAGGGGCAGAGTTATTTATAGTGTATCTATCTGCTAATCAGTATAAAATGAAGAAAGAGTACATAATATTTCCTAGATACAGACTAAAGTAAAATAAAGAAAGAACAAAAGAAAGAACAAAAGAATACGCATAATTATGTACAAACTAATAAAGAAAGAGTACATAATATTTCCTAGATACTGCAGACTAAAGTAAAATAAAGAAAGAACAAAAGAATACGCATAATGATGTTCTAACACTCCTCCAAGTGAACTCTACAACCAAACATCCACAAATTAGCAAGACTTTAACAATCACTGATTCGCTGCAGTACACTTTTTATATATTGTATATTAACATCTACGACCTTCATTTTTCAAATAGTAGCTTAGGGCATCCACAATGGTGTGGATTCCACCCATAGTGGTAAAAAAGAAAAAAGAAAATGATGAGGTGGAGGAGAGAATATGTGAGAGGGTTGCTTAATTAAGAACCTGGAGAGGGAAGGTTCTTGCTGACACATGGAGAGAGAATGTGAGAGAAGAGATTATAATAATATTTTTGAGTGGGTGGAATCCACTTTCCTTATTGTGGATGCCCTTAGCATATCAATTTGAATCCATTCGAATAACTATAAATGGACTTGGAAGTCAGTTATTTTTTAAAGTGTGCATTTTTAACAGAGAAAAACAATGAATAATTTTCATATAACCATAGACAATGCAAAGTGGGTCTGGAAAGTTACAGGATAATAAACAAGTCAAAGTAGGATTCACCTACTACTATAAACACTAGACTAAACATAGAGTGCCATCAACAAATCTTCAAAACCAATACAGAAAGCATACATATATAATAAATACTGTAAGAATTGTACCATTAGAGAATAATGAACTGTAACAAAAAATCACTCACAATCAAGTAGTAATGTGCTAAGAGAGGTACATAAAGTAGTAACTAAGGCTCCGTTCTCAAAAAAAGGTGGAAGATTTTTCATCTCCTATTTAATTGAAAGCCCCTCACACTTGAATTTGAAAACGCTACTCAAGGTAGCTTCTTGGCAGAAGTAAGCTAGATTGTGAACGGAGCCTAAACAAGCAAGCACCTGCTGCAATAAAAAGGATTGATATATATATTATATATATATATATATATATATATATATATATTCAATCTAATTAACAGTGGACAGTGGGTTGATATTGGCATTGTAGAAAAGAGGATGCGGTGGCACTTAGGCGGCATATAATCACACGACTTGTCCTTCATGTACATTAGCTACCGAAATAGCGACAAACACCATTCCGTCGCTAATTACCGATGGATTTGCGACGGATTGGTAATGGATGCCGCGTTCCACAATTTGCGACGAACGTGTGATAGAATGGTGACTGAATAGGCGCAGGGATGATGGCGCTTAGTTCTCTGATTTTGGCGTCAGTGTTAGCGACGGACCAGCGACGGACATTTAGTGACGGAAATTCCATCGTTAGGTTAGCAAAAAAAAAAAGATCGGCACAAAATTGAGGAAAAATGACATTTTTATTTCTTTCTTTTCTCATGCCATTCTTTTTATATCACGCCAGCTCAAGTCCAACTTAATGAAACAACGTCGTTTGTTTACATTGGCGGAAGAATGGAGACAGATTTGTTCGTCGCTAAAATGGAATGAATCGGTGTTGTTTTGTTATTACTTTTCTCATCCCGGTTTTTTCCAACTTATTGAAACGGCGTCGTTTCGCTCAATGTTGCGACCGAGTAGCGACGGACCAGTCTGTCGCTAAAATTATTAGAATTATCAGGC
This sequence comes from Limonium bicolor, assembly GCA_023374045.1. Classification (NCBI taxonomy): domain Eukaryota; kingdom Viridiplantae; phylum Streptophyta; class Magnoliopsida; order Caryophyllales; family Plumbaginaceae; genus Limonium; species Limonium bicolor. The sequence continues at coordinate 171,795,768 of CM041778.1, read as the reverse complement.
GCACCCTGATTCTTCTTCTTCCTCTTTCATTCTATCTTTCTTTATTGTTCATAGCAGAGAAGCAACAGTGACACTCACACATACTCTGGCGATTCGAGCAACTGCAAGCATCTCCGGCCACCATTTCGTCTCCACCAGCAACCGCGACTACCAGGGCTTCTTCTGCTCCAGTATTCTCCACTTCTTGCATTAAGTAAATGTTTTAAAACCCTAACTTGTTAATTTATAAAATTACAAATGTGGGTTTCGAATATAGTCACCCCTTAGTTGTCGCAATTATTGTGGAGTATCTATGGATTTCTAAATGGGACTTCAATTATCTTGCAGTGTTGCAACACTTGTTGTACCCTTCTTGCCATCTTGTCGCTCTATTGCTCGCTGACCTACTCAGCTAGCTGAATTTATATCTGGTTCAATTATCAAGCATCGGGATTTTATTGCTATGAGAAAGAATGTTTTGTATTATTTCTTTGGACATGTTTCCTAGCTCAAACAATTATACATTAGGGTTCTAGTTATTTGCTAGAATTTCTAACTTTGCTTCTCTCCTTTCACCTTGGTTTCTGTGTTCCACTCACAAAATGTGTGGCTTAATCATAAAGCTTCAAGTACCTGTGTTTTAATTCTGATTAATGTTCTTATCGAACGCACCCTTAGTCTTAAACCCTGACCTGATCTGCGACAGGCTTCTACATTTTATAGCTGAATTGCAGTTCCCCTGCACTATGCTTCCTGCTTACTATCTTGGTCGTACGAGAGTCAGCAGATTGTGATCGAGAAGGATATGTCTTAACCTTGCATCCAAGTAAAGCACAAAATCATTATGATATTACTTGTGTAATCTTTATTACCATCATCAGTTTTCTCCGTGTGAAAAGAAAGAAAATGGTGATGAAGAATAGTTAAAACCTGAATTAGTCGGATTATAAACCCATTGTTGGGTTGTGCTTGTCGGATGCTTATAAATAAGTGGAACTCTAAAAGTAGGGAAGAGGGAAACTATGCCAATGTGTGAGAATATATTATTATTTTGGTTTATTTATTAGTAGTTGGAAAGTACTTATTTGATTACGTATTATAACTACTGTGATGTTTGTTTTGGTTATTCACAGTGATGGCAGGTGATATGAGTTTCTTTAAATCAAGCTGGTCGTTTGGTCGAAGTAGAAGTAGGGGAACTACTTCTACTACCCCGGACGATACTGAGCAAGCTGCAGATCATGTAGTAGGATCCAGCTAGGGGTCCCCGTTGATATTTAGAATCTGTTAGGTTTGTTAAATGTTATCTGTTTAGTTAGCCTAATTATAACAGCTACTTATCCAGCTGTTATGTATATAAGGGCTCATGTTTTGTAATAACAATACTGAAGTTTAGTCCTCTATACTCAATATTTTGTTCTCTTTCAGTCAAACACATGTGAATCTACTCAATACTTTCATAAGTACGAGCACCGATGGGGACCCCCTACCCCGACACTCATCCTCATGCTCAATCCACTTCTACTATAGTCCCCGATTCATAATCGGATGATGATAGACGTTGCTCTACACCTTCACCTCCACAACAGCCTACTCCTCCATCCTCAAAGCACTCTACACCTCCACTCCTAGATGATTCACCAGCTGACACACAGCGTAGCTCAGAAGCTTAGCACGGTAGCGGTGTTGATCCTCGCGTCTTCATCATAGTTAGTGGCGGGTAAGTATTACTTTATAATTACAAACTCGTTTTTGCAATAAGGTTGTTTATAATTACAAACTCGTTTTTGGGCCTAAAACAAAGCTTGACCCGGCCCGAATTTATATATATACTACTATTTAAAAATATATAAAAAATATAATTATATTTAATTTAATGTAATTTGTATAAGTTTTTATTATAATTTATTAATTATTTAATATTTTATGTAAAATTTTATTATTTATTTAAACATTATTTAGAATTTTATTATTTAATCCAATTTTCTTATTTATTTATAAAAACAAATGAAAAACCAGGCCTTACGTGAAAAATAAAAAACCGGGCTTGGCCATTAGATTCAGGCTTGACGTGCCTAAATTTCTTTCTAGGCCTGGCCCATCGAACCCGGCCGGCCCGCCCAGTTGATCACCTCTACCTCAAGGTTATACGTGGGATAAATTGGGTTAGGATGGTTATCGATTTTACTTTAACGAGTTCAAGGTACTTAACAAAGGAAGTTTCAGCAATTTGTTTGTTCTTTGTTTGTTAAGTTGTGCTTAAACCACTTTACTAGTTAATGCAGAAGCTCAGCTTGTGAGTGTGGTCTACGACATATTCTGCGAGAAGAGGAGTCAACGGTATTCAGAAACACTCTACAAGATGAAGTCTAGGAAGATGAAGTGAAAAGTCAGCGATGATGTCTAGCAAGCATGAGAACAACAATGGGGGACTATGAAATATAAAACATCAACCTAGTAAAGCACAAAATCATTATGATATTACTTATGTAATCTTTATTACCATCATCAGTTTTCTCTGTATGAAAAGAAAGAAAATGGTGATGGAGAAGAGTTCAAACCTGAATCATTCGGAATTATAAACCCATTGTTTGGGTTGTGCTTGCCGGATGCTTATAAATAAGTGGAATGTAAGAGTAGGGGAGACTATGTCAATGTATGAGAATATATAATTGTTTTGGTTAATTTATTAGTAGTTGGAAAGTACTTATTGATTACGTATTATAACTACTGTGATGTTTGTTTTGGTTACTCATAGTGATAGCAGGTGGTAGGAGTTTCTTTAAATCAAGCTGGTCGTTTGGTCGAAATAGAAGTAGGAGAACCACTTCTACTACCCCGGACGATTCTCAGCAAGCTGTAGATCATGTAGTAGGATCCAGCCAGGGGTCCCCGTTGGGTTCTGCACGCCCCCTCCTTCCAACTCTCTGTCAGTACGAGCACCAATAAGGACCCCCTACTAATAGAATTGATAGTGAATGAAGATTTGTAAAGAAGAACGATAGTTTGAACTTTTTATTTTTTAGGGTTCTTAGAACCACAATACGTTTGTATTTGTTTACAAGATGACTTCATTAAAAACGGAAGAAGAAAACGACATATAAAAAGAAAACAATCTGTCGAATGGAAACCACCACGTCCGATTTGTATGCATGTGGTTTTTTTATTCTTTTTTTCAATTACAATATCTTAATAATTAATTATAATTATTGTAGAAAAATTCATCATTTATACAAAACTATATAGTATACATTGCTATTATATAATAGTTTTTAAAATCTTATAATATTTGTTGTTTATACATATATTTAGCATATATCAAATCAAAATATATGACTTAATCCGCTGAATAAAATTTTAAAAAAGTGCAGCTAATGTTTATATTTTTCTTAATTGAAGAAGTGAAGTATAGTTTTTTTTTAAAAGTGAAGTATATTTTTTCTGTAGAGGTGATGTTTCCTCGGTGACGACTCTTAAGAATATATGATGGATAGTTTCTCTAATATTTCAGGTCTGCATATTAATCCCAATAAATGCCAAGTTTTCTTAAGTGGGGTAAAGGATGTGGATAAGGAGTATATTCCGAGTTTGTTGCAGTTTGGGGAGGGGCACAAGGTCGTGCGCTACCTTGGGGTGCCATTATCCTCCTATAGATTGAAGGTTGCTGATTATGCTCCTTTAATCAAAAAGCTTACTGATCGAGTGAATGTGTGGTGTAATAGACATTTGAGTTATGCTGGCAGGATTATTCTTATTCAAAGAGTCTTGAACAGTATTTTCTGATTCTGGAGCAATATTTTCTTGATTCCAAAGGCAGTTATCCAGAGAGTGGAAGCTGTCTTCCGCCAGTTTTTTTGGAGTGGTGAAGATGGTACTGAGAGATATTACCCTATTGTGTGGAGTGATATTTGCCAACCAAAAGTAGCTAGTGGCCTTGGCATTAAAGAGGTTCTTTCCTGGAATAAAGCTTGTTATCTGAAATTGATGATTCAAGTAAGCATGAATCATAATTTGATGTTGAAGAAGTGATGTCATGCTTACCTTTTACAATATGATAATATTTGGAATGTTCAGGTGAAGACTAATAGTGCTTGGTTGTGGAAATCGGTCTTGAAAATTAGATATGAGATTATCAAGACAGGGAAGAATGGGCTGGTTGATAACCTGGTGATGAATGGTAAGGTTAACATGAGGATGACATATGATATGTTCAACACTGATCACCCTAATCAAGAATTGGGGAAAGTGGTTTGGAACAGATATAATTGTCTGCAACACTCCTTTATTTTGTGGATGGGGTGGTGGGATAGATTGGCCACCAAGGATAGACTAATAAGAATGAGAATTGTGGTCAATCCTATATGTTGTTTCTGTAGTCAGTTAGAGAGTAGGAATCACCTTTTTTTCCTGCTACTCTTACGCTGCACAGGTAATTTAGAAGGTGTGTAATGGGTGGCTTTTGTTTAAGCCTAAAACACATTTTGTAGATTGTATGAAGGATTTTTGTGAGGCAAGGAAATCCTCCCTGGTTTTCAAACTTCGTTGTTCAGCAATTGTTGCATGTACTATCATATTTAGAGGGAAATGAATCACAGAGTTTTCAACGAAGAGAGTCAAGATGTTGTGACGTGTACTGCAAGCATCATGGTGGAGTTGAAGCAATGGTGGATGAAGTTCCAGTTCAAAAATAATAGAATGCACAGATCTATAGTTGCTAGTTTTGGTTTATACAATACATTGTAAATATATCTTCTTTGACAACATTGTTTGATTTTTAATAAATATGCTTACCTTCTTTAAAAAAAAATTGAATAAAAATATATTCGCATTGAGGTTATATGTTATCTTGCGTACATAAAAACCAAAGGTTAATGAATACGTAAAATCGACAACAACTCAACGTTTATAGCCTTCTAGTCTATCAATCAAAATGTTTATAAAACATTTATAACCTTATGGTTTATCAATCAATCAGGCTCTAAACTGAAAAACGCTAATAAAATATTCTTATTCATAATTATTCGATATGAACGGCAAATGAAAAGACATAAAAATGTTAGCGTCATCTTTTAATAATAGTGATGAAAATAATTATTGAAGGATGTGTATATGTTTTTAATCATTAGTAGGAACGTTTATAAGCTATCGTGAATATGTAGAAACCAAGGTTAATAAATATGTAAAATCGAATCCAACAACCTAGTTTATCGTGTCTAAATGTTTATAGCCTGCAAGTTTATCGTAGTTAAGCTCTATAAACTGACAAATGCTAAGAAAATATTCTTATACACCATGATCGATAAGAATGATCAAATGAAAAAGATATACAAAGGTCAGTGTCATCTTTTCTATAATAGTGATGAAGATGACTATAGAAGGTTGTGTACATACTTCAAATCATTAGTAGAAATATTTATTAGTTATCATGGAGATGTAAAAACTAAGGTTAACGTATATGTAAAATCGAATCCAACAACTTAGTTTATTATTTCCAAACATTTATATCTTCATGTTTATCAATCAGCCAAGCTCTGTAACTGATAAATGCTACAAAAATATTCTTGTACACAATGATTCAGTAAGAACGACAAAGAAAAAGATATATAACAGTTAGTGTCATCTTTTTTTAAAATAGTGATGGAAACGATTATAGAAGGTTGTGTACATGTTTATAATCATGAAGGGAAATGTTTATAAATCATCGTGGATATGTAAAAACCAAGGTTAACGGATACATACAATCGAATCAAACAACTCAGCTTATTGTTTCTAAACGTTTATAATCTTCAGGTTTAACAATCAGTCAAGTTTTGTAAACTGATAAATTGTAAGAAAATATTCTTATACACAATGATTCGATAAGAATGACCAAAGAAATATGATATATAACAATTAGTGTCGTCTTTTTTATTATAGTGATGAAAATGATTATAGAAGATTGTGTACATGTTTCTGATCACCAGTGAAACGTCTATAAATTATCGTGAATACGTAAAACCTAATGAATACGTAAACTTGACTCCAAACTCAATTCATCGTTTTGAAATGGGTATAGCCTTCAGTTTTATCAATCATTCAAGCTCTGTAAACTAATAAATAAGAAAATATTCTTATGCTCAATGATTCAGTGAGAATAACCAAGGGAAAAGATATATAAGATTTGGTATCATATTTTTAAAATAGTGATGAAAACGATTACAAAAATATGTGTACATGTTTCTAATCATCATCGGAAACCTTTATAAATTATTGTGGATACGTAAAAACCAAGGTTAATGAACATACAAAATTGTAGCCCTAAATCCTAAACCACAAACCCAAAAATATACCTAATCATTGACGATAATATTATAAAGTATTGAACGAGTAAAAAAAACTACCGTATCTTTAAACCACCCTGGTTGAGATAAAATGTTTAAGGCTTAATTTAGGGATTGTAGTGGCTACCGAAAAAATAAAACATTAAAAGTATAAAAATGAATCAGAAAAAGATACCTTAAACCTCCACACATATCATAAATATGCTAAATCATTTAAGGTTTTTTTAATCAAATTTCAAAATGTATATAATATTATAAAATTATTTGATAATATTAATTGGTTATATATGTTTTAATATTGTAATATCATATCACACCCACCCACAAAACCTACTATGATGGATGACACAAGAATTAAATGGGCAATGAGAAATCATAAAAGACTTGTGCGTAAGCACCCCTCCTCTCCATGATAGTACTTTTGGCTTTCAGTTGGAAAAAATATAAAAATTTACAATATGTCATGATTTGAGTTTATAATTCACGATATTCCCATTTTTGAAAAGTTGTCTCTAATATGCCACGATTTGAGTTTGAAATTCACAATAGGACGCTACTGGGTGACGGACGTTAAATTCGCCGTTAACCCTTTCTCGACAATGACCATTATACCCCTAACAAAAATTTTGAATTTTTTTATGGCGCTGGTTCAACTGTGCAAAGGCTATACTTTTTTGAAACAAGTTTAAAAGTACACAAAATATCTTTGTTTCGTTTTATAGTTTACAAATACCACTATTTAAGTTTTGTAGTTCACAATGTCACTGTTTAAGTTTTAATGTTCACAAAATACCCCTGTTTTTCTGTAACGGTTAGTTTTGAATTCAACGGCTAGTTTGAGTCTAACAGCTCTTTTTCGCCTATATAAAAACCTTCTTATTATTCAAACGGCTAGTCACTTAACGTCTTAACTCTATACCTTTCCCTTTTCTTTCTTTGTCTGTTATTAATATCCGTGAGCTTCTATTTGAAATTGTAACAAAATTTTAAAACGTGATATTTTGGAGTACAGGCTCAATTACTCACTGATTCTGTTTTCTGGCAGTTGATAGAGAAAGTAGTTCCTATTGTTGAAAAAAGAAGACCACCACGGCGTTAAAGGAGAGTCAGTTCAATGTAATAGTAAAGAGGCATGTTCGAGCATAGAGTAGTCTGTTGTTCATTAGAAAACTTGTATCAATAAGTTTATAATGTCTTTTTTAGTTCACGACAGTGGGTAAGGCATATATGCATTTCCACCATTCCTGCCTGAAGATAGAAGACATTACTGAGCTTTATGTTTAATCGTTAGTGTGCATAAGATGAAGGTTATGTTGAAATATTGAGAGAAGATAGGAGATTGTATTACTTGATATTGCTCGATAAAAAACTATGTACATTACTCCCTTTATATAGGCTCTGTTCGGCATGACTGTTTTGGCAGCATAAATGCAGCATATTTGACAGCAGAAATGCGCTGGCATAAATGCAGCATATTTGCTGGCAGGAATATGCTGGCATAAATGCAGCTGTTTTGAAAACTGCTGTTTGGCAGTGCAGCATATATGCAGCATGTTTGGTTAAGTTAGTTATATGTATTGCGTTTACCGTTTTCGTATTACAATTATAATTTATTATATTACACTATATAACTTTATTTTGTTAGTAAAAATAAATAAAAAAATTCACAAATAATAAATTTTTTATTTCTATTATTTAAACAAAACTTGTAACTCCTAAACAATATATTTTTATTATCTAAATTTTATAATTATTACAAATATAAAAGCGTAAAAAAAGAGAAAAAACGTTTCAAATTTTCTGATAATGTTATGTGAATTTATTTAGTGAAATTATAACTTTTAATAATATATAATATTTTTGTAATTTTGCATGTTAATAAATTTATATGCATTCATATTTCTATATACTATTTTAATTTATATATCAACAAGTGTGTATATTTATTCGTTTTTTAATTTTATTAATCTATGTGGTATTACAAATAATATATTATAGATTTGTATTATAAATGTGATTTTTTGTAAATTTGGCTAAAGATGTAGTACTATTTTTTATAAATTATTTAAAGCATTATGTAATTTGTAATAAATAAAGTAACTTGTAAAAAATTTCTTTTTTTAAAAAATCAATAGTCACAGTAATTGCATTATGAAGTGAGGAAAGAAACGGAAGTGAAAGCACGAAAACGAAAAAATAGCATTTGCTGCGGGCATTTATGCTGACATTTATGTTGTCATTTATGCTGACATTTATGCTGTTTTAGGCGAACAGCAAAAACAAATAAAGGAGTTCAAAACAGCATATGCTATACATTTATGCTGTCAAAAAATGCACATAAAATGCATGCCGAACGCATCCATAGTGGGATAAGTGACTCTAGACTTCTCCCTAATAACTCTAGAACTTTCTAGAATAAAATTAAATCTAGACACTTTCCTTACCTTTGCACTTTTCATATCTTCTTCATAAATACAACACTTTAGAATGTTTTCTAAACCTTTCACTTTTCTTATTACCCACATAAATACAAATCTCTAGAGTCTTTACTTATTATCAAATAATTAAATTTATTAATTTCAACACCCCCCCCCCTTAAAGTTAATTCCTCTTAACTCCAAGCATAGTGCGCAGCTTCATAAAAACAACTTGCTTCAGTGGTTTCGTAAAAAATGTCTACAACTTGGTCATGTGTCTTGACAATCTTGAGATCCACTTCATTAATGGAAACACAATCACGAATGAAATGATACCTCGTGTCGATGTGCTTGCTCCTATCATGAAACACCGGATTCTTGGCTAAGGCAATGGATGACTTGTTATCAACATAGATCTTTGTTGCCTCATCTTGTGGTGTCTTTAATTCTCTCAATAATCTCCTCAGCCATATAGCATGACAAACACATGAGGTAGCAGCAACAGTAAAAGCAGTGTCTCCCATGTAGAATACAAAACCAGTAGTGCTCTTTCGATCATCAATATCTCCTCCCCAGTCACTGTCACTGTATCCAACAAGCTTATACTCATCAGTGGATGAATAGAACAAACCATGATCAACTGTCCCCTTCAGATATCGTAGTATCCTCTTAGCTGCCTTGAAATGTGTCACTGTTGGAGACTCCATATAGCGACTAACGAGCCCAACCGCAAAGAGTATATCGGGCCTTGTGAAGGTCAAGTATCTCAAATATCCAACAAGGCTCTTATAAGTGGTAGGGTCCACTTGGTCTTCATCATCATACTTGGATAACTTCATCCCACAATCAACTGGTGTATTCACGGGGTGACAACCTTCCATCTTGAACTTCTTCAACACCTCCTTCGCATAGCTCTTTTGGGAGATAAAGATCCCATCATCATTTTGATCTATCTCAATGCCAAGATAGTAGGACATGGGACCAAGATCCGTCATCTCAAACTTCTTGGTCATGACTTTCTTGAATTCTCCAAACAATTTTGGATCACTCCACGTGAAGATCAAATCATCAACATATATGCAAACAAGCAAGATGTCCCCATCCTCACATATCTTCACATAGAGGCGGATTCACGAGGGAATTTAATGAACCCATTTCCTTCGAGATACTCATCAATCCGATTGTTCCAAGCTCGTGGAGCTTGCTTCAAGCCGTACAAAGCTTTCGTCAACTTCAACACCTTTCGTTCATGGCCCTTGATCTCGTAACCTTGAGTTTGTTCGACATACACCTCCTCTTCAATGACACCATTCAAGAATGCCAACTTCACATCCATTTGATGGATCTTACACTTGTTTTAAGAAGCAAGTGATATGATCAATCGTACGGTCTCTAATCGAGCAATAGGGGCAAATACTTCACCATAGTCAACTCCAGCACGTTGGATGTACCCTTTAGCTACCAATCTTGCCTTGCACCTCTCCACCTCTCCTTTGGCATTCTTCTTTGCCTTATAAACCCACTTGTGACCAATTGCTTTTTCTCCTTTGGGAAGCGTCACAAGTTTTCATGTATCATTCTTTTCAATGGAGTTGATTTCATCATCCATGGTTGTTCTCCACTTCTTTTCTTTCATCGCCTCTTCGAATTTTAGAGGTTCACAATCTACAACATGACAATAAAGAGTGAGCTCATCATCAACATTTTGATTATCTAACTCCTCATAAATTTCTTGAAGGCTTATCATCCTTAATGGTCCTTCACTCGAACTTCCACTTAAGGGAGTTGATGATGTGCTAGAAGAGGGTGATTGTTGCGGTGTCACGGGCTCTTCACTTTGCTCCACCTCTTGAACTTCAACGAGAAGTGGGAAGAAGTTGTATTTCTCCTTATCTTCAAGGCTCCAATCCCAGGTTTCTTCTTCATTGAAGACCACATCTCTACTCACAATGGTTTTTCCAAGACATGGGTTGTAAAGCTTATAGCCTTTTGAGCTTTGATCATAGCCAATGAAGATGTGCTTCTTGCTTTTATCTTCAAGCTTGCTCCTCTCTTGATCCGGTACATGAACATGGCCAATGCTCCTGAAAACCTTTAAATGGGCCAAATTAGGCTTAACTCCACTCCAAGCTTCTTGTGGGGTCATGTTTGAAAGACCCTTTGTAGGGAACCGGTTGGATAAGTACACTGCACAATCTATGGCTTCAGCCCATAGCTCTTTAGGCATCTCCTTGCTCTTCAGCATGCTTCGAGCCATGTCAATATGGTCCGATTCTTTCTTTTTGTCACACCATTTTGTTGAGTAAACCTTGGCACTGTTAAAAACCTTCTAATGCCATTCTTTTCACAGTACTCATTAAACTCATTAGAGGTAAACTTTCCACCCCTGTCAGTTCTTAGAGACTTGACATAGCAACCACTTTGTTTTTCAACAAGAGCCTTAAACTTCTTGAACATGGAGAAAACTTCAGATTTTTCTTTCAAGAAGTAAACCCATGTTTTCCTACTATAATCATCGATAAAGAGCAGAAAGTGCCGACTTCTACCAAGAGACATCGGTGTGATAGGCCCACAAACATCAGTGTGAATTAGCTCAAGTGGTTTATGTGCTCTTGTGAAGGACTCCTTTGGAAAACTCTTTCAGAATTGTTTTCCAACCAAGCAACCTTCACACAATTTCTCTGGGTGGTTGATGCAAGGCAAGCCTCTCACCATGTTCCTTTCATCCATCTACTTCAAACATTCAAAGTTTACATGTCCAAGTCTCAAATGCCAAAGCCATGAGTCATCTTTCACACAAGTTTTGAGGCACTTAGCAAAATCAGTCTCAAGTTTGAGAATAAACATTCTATTTTTGGTCATGGGAAGCTGAGCAACAATCTTCCCATGATTATCAAGAAGGTAGAGCATGCGATTTTTCATATTAATCTCATAGTGCCTCTCCATGAGTTGCCCAATACTCAAAATATTACTCTTCATACCTGGAATGTAATAAACATCGCCAATGAATTGATGCTCACCTTTCTTTGTACGGATCATGATATTACCTTTTCTTTTGATTGGAACTTTGGAATGATCTTCAAATGTGATAGATCCGGTAATTGAATAATTACTCTTATCTCCACACATATGGTTGCTTGTTGCATTGTCAAGATATCATCCATCTGTCTTTCCTTCTTTCTGAACTTGGTTGGACAACAATAACACACCTTCCTTATTTATTTCCATGAAACTGACATCTTCATTCTTGGATTTAGGTGCACTCCAAAAATCACGTGCAAAATGCCCAAATTTTTGGAAATTATAGCACTAGATTTTTTACTTATCTCCCCTTTGGTAGTTTCCTTGTCCATGTCCCCTTGAACTTTGACCCCTTTCTTCATTGAGATCTTGACCACCCCTTCCATATCCTCCTCGATATCCTCTACCTCAACCTCTTCCTCATCCTCGGCCATGCCCTCTTGAGTTCTTCTCACGATCATCATTTCTCATCGTGGATTAAGTGGCTAATGCTTGCTCGACTGACGTCTCCTTTCTCTTGGTAAATCTATCTTCATGGGCTTGTAGTGATCCCATGAGATGATCAACCGTCATCTTTTCGAAATCTTTGGATTCTTCGATCGCCATAACAATGTTATCAAACTTCATATGTAGAGATCGAAGGATCTTCTCTACAACACGAACATCTTTGATTGTTTCACCATATCGCTTCATTTGATTGACTATGGCCAACACCCTTGAGAAATAATCAGCAATCGACTCGGATTCTTTCATCCGGAGTCCTTCGAACTCTCCCTGTGGCGTTTGAAGGCGTACCTTCTTTACTTTGTCAGCTCCTTGATACAAGTTCTTCAAAATTTCCCATGCGTCTTTCGCCATTGTTGCGCTCGCCACTCTTTCAAACATCACCTCATCCAAACATTGATAGATGAGTATGAGTGCTTGTTGATCTTTTTTCTGTAACTTTTGTGCAGTTTCTCGTTGACCAAGAGTAGATGTAGATGAAATATGCACGGACTCATCACATCCTTTTTCAACTACCTCCCAAACGTCATGGCTTCCCAGTAAAGCCTTCATCCTTATACTCCAATTTTCATAGTTGTCTTTTGTAAGACGAGGGAATACAAAAGGAAGGTTGGAATTTGACATTGAAACAAATAAACTCTCTTTTTTTATTTCTTCGATCTCTCTTCTTCTCTCCCTTCTCTCTCTCTTTCCTTCAAACTTTTCCTCTCTTTTTCAACACTCTTCCTCTTATTATTTTCCTAGCTCTAATGCCATGTTGAAATATTGAGAGAAGATAGGAGATTGTATTACTTGATATTGCTTAATAAAAAACTGTGTACATGACTCCCTTTATATAGTGGGATAAGTGACTTTAGACTTCTCCCTAATAACTCTTGAACTTTCTCAAATAATATTAAATCTAGACGCTTTCCTAATCATTGCATTTCATTCTTCCTCATAAATACAACACTTTAGAATATTTCCTAAATCTTTCACTTTTATTATTACCCACATAAATACAAATCTCTAGAATATTTCCTTATTATTAACTAATTAACTTGTAACGCTCCTATTTAAAGTAAATGCAGCGGAAAAATAAAATACTACTGACGTTTACAGATCATCGGGTTCCAAACACCTGGTACCAAACCTCACCAATTACAACTTATAAATTACAAACGTTACGGTTTGAACTCGAGAAATACAACTTAAAGTAAATAGAGTAACTCTCAATAACTCCTAATTCCCATCCCAATCACTCATACTCTTCGTGGCCGCCTGTATGAACAATTTTGTACCTGCAAGATGAAACCAAGCAGCCCACCCCGTGAGGGGTGAGTCAGTTCCCTGGAATGGAACTGGTACGACTCTCATAAACAGAAGTTAAAACATAACCCTTAAAACAAAATAGTAACTTGAAATGAAACTCTTAAAAGCAAAACAGAGTAATAAGGCACTTCAAAACAATCAAGTTATAGAGAAAATAGAACAGGACGAAGATAGAGATAAAGAACCTTAAAGTAAAGTTAGTCAATTAAAAAGCCACACCATGAGTTAGTGAACAATCATTGCTTATGTTAGATTCAATTCCAGTTAGGAGTAGAAAGACTCAAGTAGTCATAAGGACTAGGAAATGAAAAGAGATCCAAGAACCAGCAACTCAAGAGTGGAATAAAACCAATTGGGAGAGATGGCCCCCACCGCCCACACACATCATTTTAGGACGAGGAATATACAGTCCTCCGCTGTCACGGACCCGTTCTCAATCATCGGCGAAGACACGCGCACGACTTAATAAAAAGACTCCATACTCAAGAAGGCTGACCAAAGACTCAGCTCATGGATGAAATGGTACCCAGAGTCAAAGGAAGATTTTATCAAGATTAACAAATCCCAACACTCCCAACTATCTCACTAAATCATCAACTACACAAGTGTAATACCAAAACACTCAGTCATACAGAGTGCAGAGGCGTGAACACTTGGTAGCAAACAACCTAGCAAAACAAAATAACCAAGATAGGATGACACGGTTGACTATAACCAATTACGCATCCAAGGCTCAGTTATTCACATCAAGCTTTTCTTTTGAAACTCGTTTAAAGCTCAGTTGGCGTTTCTCAAAACATTACCTTAAAGTCTGTTAATAGAAGTATCTGAGTACAAGAAATTGTACCTGGAATGTGTAGAAGCAGTAACTAACTTGAGTGCGTGACCTTCCACTAATAACCTATAATTAAGGTGTTTCATGTACCGATTAGCTAAGGAGCTTATAATGCTAAGCATCTTTTATTCTTAATGGTTTATCGCTTTTAGTTTACAATTATTCTCTCATAAGGATTTGGGCTAGGCTTTGTTAATAAGTCTTTCATTAGGCCCATTTCAATTAATCTGGAATGATTTAGGGTATTATCCTGAGAGTGGCCCAAGCTCTCGTTGAATTGTTTAAGTGGGATTTTGGAGTTCATGGACTTAGGCCCAGTAGGATAGCCCAAGTCCGCGTTACGTTTTCGCTAATCGATTAAATTTTCTAAAAAGGGTTTTGCGAGGTTTCAAACGTGCAACCTTGATTTAGTTCCGGGTTTGACTTGACCATCTACACTATTGAATTTGTATGTCTTAAGTGTACATTTAATTTTATTTCAATTACTTACTCTTGATCATAGGTTTATCTTAATTAAACTCTTAAGTTACAGTTGACTAATGTACTTTAATACCTAATTAAAGTTCTAAGGTTTAGGATATGTATTTCTCCTAATAGTCCACCTAGATTTATACTTTAAATTTGCATACTTGTTGTTGGTGATACCCTCTGGATTTTTAATAATTAACATTATAGACATATTTTTCTTATGTTTTATTAAATCTTAGAGTATTCAAGGGTTATCTTTTAATTTAATTCCCTAAGCATAGTCCAATTCATCTTTATTTCCTAACTTTTATTAGTTTCACCTAGATGTCGCATTATCATTTAATATTTTAATTGTTACTTATGAATTAGATTTACTCTAACATTTCCTTCATATTATATTTCCTATAGGGTATGTTATTGCTTTTATTTCTTTATTCAACTCAAAAGGTTATACCTAAAAAAATATTTATTAACATTCTGTATTAAATGTTAGTTCAGTATTCTTATATTATTTCCAACCTATAAAGTTTATTATTCCACTATACTTTAATTTTCATTACATTAAAACCATATATCATAAGGTAACTTATGAAAATTTCATAAATACAATTTTTTTAGACCTATTTCCTCTTGTCTAAAATTCTCAAATTTAATATATAGTAATTATGATATTTTAGACATATTATAAAAAATTTATTTCATTAAAATCTCTTTGTTAAATATCTACATAAATCCAAAATACTCAGAACTTTCAAAAATTATAACTTACGTTTAAAAACTTAAAACCTAAATTAATTTACAAGAAAATAAACTAGATTTTATAAGAAATCTATGGTTAAAATTTCAAGTCAAAATACATTAGGGAAGATCATTAAATAAACCTAGCAAGTTAGAGTATTATTCTGTGTTTTATATTAACTTAATATATTATTAAACTTCTACGTTTTAATCTCGGCCGTTCGCCCTCTTAACACTACGATCCGACGCCCCAGATTCCTCAAGTTCATCTGATAAACCTAAAACACTACGATTGGGAATCGATTGATTTCTCTCAATCTACAGAATGAAATTTTGGTGATTCTTGTTTTGTTCGACTCGAAATTGAATGGCGATTTCAATGGTATCGGTTTCATTAGAGGTGGCAGTTCGGGTCAATCGGTTCGGGTTCGGTTCGGTTCGGTTCGGGTCGGGTTGATTTCAAATCGTTCAATATTTGGTTCAGGTTGGATCGGGTCGGTTGAATTCGGTTTGTTCAGGTTGAGTTCGGTTTGTTGAAATTTCGGGTCGGTTTGGATCGGTTTGGTTGATTTTCGGTTTGGATGACTTTCGGTTAGGGTGACTTCGGGTCGGGTAACTTACGGTTCGGGTTAGCCTCTGGTTCATTCGGTTTTTTCGGGTTATGGGTCAAATTCGGGTCAATTATTCGGTTGCCATTACAGAATCCCGCAACTCAATCATCATGATATGCAAATTTAACTTCAATCAATCTCAACACGTATAAATGTATATAAAATTGTATCATGTTATACTTTAGCAACTAACTCTGAACTTATCATAATTATTGATGAAGCTTTAGATTATTTAATAGTTTCATTATTTTCAGAGGAGTATAAATAAGGTATGTTTGTGGATAATTATTAAAATTGTATCAAAGTGTAGTAACTTGTATTTTCAATCTATTAATAGTTAGCGAATGGAATTAGTTAATAAGTTTTGATGACTTTTTTTACGGTAGTTAAAAACTGTTAATGATGAAGAACTATTCAGAAGCATGAGAATTTTGCTACATAGGTAAAAACCATCAAGTATATTAAACATTTATGCTAAATTGCTAATGCGGGAGAATTATTCACAAGATTGGATAAAGGCTTGAAAAATTCTAATTAATAAAAACACCTTCAATATATGAATAATTAATACAATAATGATATGAATTAGTGATAAAATTTGAGTCTAAATATACAAATATTTTTGGTTCTTACCAATCTATCATTGATGAGTAACGCATTATCATTAATTCATTATTAGTTGTGCAATTAATGAAAATGCATGATAATTAATTACTTTAAAATTTTATAGTGCAAAATATTTGTGGTATATTTAAAATAATTTCTCGTGTATATAAGTTTATTAATACTTTTTTATAGGTACGCCACTTACTAAGTAATGATTAATTGTAAAAGTATTGTGGGGCATTGTTTAGTGTTGTAATGATGTAATGATACAAATGCTAAATACTGATTTGTATTTAAACTAGATATTGGGTATAAACATTCTGTTTTATTCTCATTGTCTCCTATAATTAATGCAATATATTCTTTCGGGTCACATCGGATATATTAGTTCGGGTCACACTGGTTTCGGTTCGGGTTTGGTTCGGTTAGTTTTCGGTTGGTTTCGGTTCGGGTCACTTCGGTTTTCGGGTCATCGTCGGGTTATGGGTGACTTCGGTTCGGTTGATTTTGGTTCGGATGACTTCGGTTCGGATGACTGTGGATTGTGGTTTACTTTCGGTTTTACAATAATACGGTTCGGTTTGGTCCGGGTCGGTTTATTTCGGATTTCGGGTCATTTTTCAAGTTATAGTTTTCGGTTGACATTCGGATTCGGATCGGATTGGTTCGGTTCGGTTTTTCGGGTTCGGGTTACTTTTGCCAGGTCTAGGTTTCATGAACTATAATGCAAGGCGCTGGAAAAATGATTCTGGGTTCAAATAGAGTTAAGGTTTATACGACTTATTATCAGTTTTGATCATATTCGACAAATTCTCTTGATATAGTGCATTATAGATCAAGCTAACGGTTGGGTATGAACGGAAATGCAATAACGAGTGTCAACATCGGAGTAATTTGATCGGAAACATACCGGAATAGCGGGGGTGACGAAATCTGATAAGGTTTTCTAGGGAAGGTTGAACCTTCAGGCGAATCAAGTGA
The DNA here is from genome assembly GCA_023374045.1 of Limonium bicolor. Lineage (NCBI taxonomy): Eukaryota > Viridiplantae > Streptophyta > Magnoliopsida > Caryophyllales > Plumbaginaceae > Limonium > Limonium bicolor. The sequence continues at coordinate 171,777,977 of CM041778.1, read as the reverse complement.
CAAACTTTGCAGATCTATAAGATCCATTATAGATCGAGTTAGGCTATGGTTTTGGGCTGAATCAAAAGGGGACATGTAGCTCTACAACTAGACAAAAGATCTTGATCCAATTCGTAATACACACGAAAAGATTTGAGTCCAAAGATTCGGGTTTATACCTTAAGTTTTCTGGAAAACTTAAGATTTTACGTGCAGACCAAGTAGGCCACTTCACGGATCAACTCGTGCCAACTGAGAGCGATTCGATCCACGAAGCCTATCATATATTAAACTAGGTATGTAACTCTATACGCGAGTGAAAGTTTTTTTGAAATCAATGAACTACGGAGAAAGTTATAGATCTCACAGGATCCGAGTTTACCAGGTCGTTTCTGGAAAAAATCTGGGCAAGAACCTGACTTGATCGAGGCGAGGACTTTAGACGCCTTAATCTTTCAAACGATTGAGAATTAGCTTAGGGTTCCTTCAGAAGAGTTGTAGAGCAGTTAAAGATCTTGAAAACAAGGTATGGTACATGAGTTTTCGTTCAAGAATGAAGAAGATAGGATAGGGAGAAGTTTAGTTACCTTTCTGGATTTCTAGGTTTCCAGAACTCGGGGAGGCAACTTCGATCGATTTTGTGATGAATGTGGGGAGAGTTAGGTCAAGTGGGAGTATTGGTTCAAAAGTAGAGTTGTATGAGGTTTAAATGCAAAAGACGGCATCCAAAAACGTGGAGTATTGGCTGAGAAATAAGAGTCTAAAGATTGACCTGCGATCTGATAAATCTGGTGAAAATACTTAGCCAGTTTGTTAAGATTCTGGCTGACTGGACGCGGCACAAGTTCTGAGGCGCGCGGCTGAGTCAAACAGCCCTGGACACGTCTGCAAACTCCAAAATTTTGGCTCTAAACTTTAATATAGCATAACTTTGGCTGGGATGATCCGTTTTTAACGTTCTTTTTATCAATCTTCTTGGTTTTCCATAATCATTTTATTGATATAGGTTTCATGGGCTGGTTTGACCATTCTAAAAAAGTAAACCCTAGCAAGGCTTAAGGAGCTTTAAGGTTTCTTTGATTTTAAATTGAGTTTTATGATTCAAATCAAATATTTCTAAAATTCTTCATAATATATTTGGAGTGTCTTGAAATTTTGCCAAGACTTATTGACTTATAAATCTTATTATTAAATTCATATACCATATAATAGTTTAATGTTTAATAGTATTATTTAGGGTTTAATAAAAGAAAACCCCTAAATTAATTTAGATTAATTTATGGGGTATTTCATAACTTTATTAATTTCAACAAGTTATGTGCTCCTCTTGGAGGCATGAGTAGATAGATAAGACGGGGTTGGTTATGTTACTTGAAGGCATGAGTAGGTAGATCAGATGGAGTTGGCTATATGATAAGAAGGTCTTTATATAGGAAAAAAAAAGTTGTTGGACTCAAACTAGCCGTTTGAATTCAAAACTTCGTTACAGAAAAACAAGGGCATTTTGTGAACATTAAAACTTAAATAGTTACATATTGTGAACTACAAAACAAGGGTATTTTGTGTACTTTTGAACTTATTTTAAAAAAGTAATCATTACACAGTCGTACCAGCACCATAATTTTTTTTAAAAAAATCAAAATTTTCATCAGGGACATAATGGTCATTGTCTAGAGAGGGTTAACGGTGAATTCAACATTCGTCACCTAGCAGTGACATCAATGACATATTGTGAATTTCAAACTCAAATCAGTGCATATTAGGGACGACTTTCCAAAAAAAATGTATATCATGAATTACAAACACAAATCATAACATACTGTGAATTTTCAAAAAAAAATATATATATCTAACAGTCGTCTGTCACGCGAACTTAAAAATGACGTCCGTGACCATGTCCCGGAACTCCAATATTGGGAGTTTGTGGCAGGCTGATACCTGATAGTGTTGTTTCTTGCAGATGCCCAAATAAATATAAAAAAAAGACAAACCTTCGTTGGACTGATTGATTGAATTTAATCAATTGACAGTATAAACAATGAGAATGATTTTTGTGTGTTTTACAAGAGAAAAGTACTGGCTTTATATAGCCATTTACAACACTGAACTTTCCTATACTTTAGCTATACTAATGTTAAGACTACAACTACTCACCCAATTGTAGGAAACTGAAATTGACTAATTAACTACCTAGAAAATAGGAATTTGAACGTTGTATTATTACCCCCCAGCAAGCTTAAGAGTGGGTAACACCTGAAGCTTGGATCGTAGATGGGAATATCAATCTTTCCTTAGGGATTTGGTGAAGACATCAGCGATCTGATCAACAGAAGAGATGTGATGAACACGGAGATCACCAGATTCAACTTGCTCGCGGACAAAGTGAAAGTCAAGTTGGATATGCTTGGAGCGTGTGCTGATGACTGGGTTTTTGGACATGAATTTAGCACCTATATTGTCATAGAGCAAGATCGGTGAACTAGGGAGATGAACATGAAGATCACGTAGGAGTTGCTTGATCCAGAGAAGTTCAGGAGAAGTATAGGCGAGGGCCCGGTACTCGGCTTCAGTGCTAGATCGAGCGACAACACGTTGCTTTTTGGAGGTCCAACTGATGAGATTTGGACCATGAAAAATAGCAAACCCATACTGAGAGCGACTATCATCAGAATCAGACATCCAACTAGCATCAGAATATGCTAGAAGAGAATCAGCGGTGGTGGGATAAAAGTGTAAGTGATGAGCCAAGGTCCCCTTGAGATACCTTAATATACGTTTGACTGCTTGCCAATGAGCGGTAGTGGGGGCGTGCATGTACTTACAAACACGACTGGCAGCATATGCAATGTCTGGACGAGTAATGGTGGCATACTGAAGGGATCCAACGACCTGTCTATAGAGCTTGGAGTCTGCGAAAGGCTGACCATCCAACTGTAGTTTGCAAGATGGATTCGTAGAAGTGGAAACCGGCTTGGCATCAGCCATGTGACAGCGGCGCAAGACTTCACTGATATAACCCTCTTGTGATAGTTGTGACACCAGATTTAGTACGTCGAATCTCAAGACCAAGAGAGAAGCTAAGATCACCCATATCTTTTAGAGCAAATCGATGGTGAAGATTGCGGATAAACTGAGCAACAAGAGAGGGACAGCTGTCGGTAACAATTAAGTCATCTACATATACTAACACATAAATGGTAGCACCTAGAGCATGACTTACAAAGAGAGAGGTATCGGATTGACAAGGGCGGAACCCACTGTGAATGAGATGAGTTTTGAGTTTCATGAACCAGGCCCGAGGTGCTTGTTTAAGGCCATACAACGCCTTATGCAATCGACAAACATGGGTCGGATTAGCCGAGTCTTCAAAGCCTCGAGGTTGAGTCATATATACCTCTTCTGTTAAATCACCATTTAAGAATGCATTGTTGATATCCAATTGGCGAATGCACCAGCCACGGGAGAGAGCAATGGACAAAGCTAGACGAATGGTAGTAGGTTTAACAACGGGACTGAAAATGTCAAACTAGTCGATGCCAGCTTCTTGGGTGTAACCTTGAGCAACGAGGCGTGCTTTATAGCGCTCAATAGAGCCGTCCGAATGTCTCTTGATCCTGAAAATCCACTTAGAACCAACAATGTTAGCATGACAAGGAGGAGGAACTAGTGACCAAGTCCGATTTTTCATTAGGGCATCATACTCAACTTTCATTGCAGTTTGCCAGCATGGAATTTGAAGTGCTTGATTGGCATTTTTAGGAAGATCTGAAGAATTGGTAAGAGAAGTTAGAGTAAAGACCTTGGGTTTGAGAGAATTCGTGCGGGCACGAGTAACCATGGAGTGAGTATTGTGTTCAGCTGACCGATAATGAGAAGGATGAGTTCGGTGGTTTTGGGAACTTATGGTTGGTTGTTGATAGTGAGGTAATGCAGTGGACGGTGGTGAAGGAGAAGGAGTAATAGGGTCGGCAGAAGAAGATGAAACCGGAGGCGGAGGAGGAGTATGGTGAGGGACGGGTGGATCTGGTGGAGGTGAGGTGGGTGTGCTGGTGGCATGACGGCCCCTAGTAAATCAGTGGGAACAACAGTGGAAAAGGGAGGGGATGATTGTGGTTGGTGGGGTGCGGCAAAGGGATATGTGGTTTCATCGAATACATCAAAGCGAGAAATGTATAAACGTGCAGTAGGTCGATGATAACATAGATAACCTTTGTGAGAGGTGCTGTAGCTAAGAAATGTGCACGGGAGTGATCGAAAGTCCATTTTGGAAGAATTGTAGGGGCGAAGAAATGGATAGCAAAGGCATCCAAACGTTTTGAGAAATGTGTAGTCAGGAGACTTGTGATAGAGTTTGGAGTAGGGAGAGTGGTAAGTGAGAGTGGGTGTAATAGTGCGATTGTGAAGGTATGTGGCGGTTTTGAAGGCATACTCCCAAAATTCACGTGGAAGAGAGGATTTGGCAAGAAGTGCTAAACCTTTTTCAACAATGATGCGGTTGCGACGCTCAACCACGCCATTTTGTGCAGGGGTATAAGGGCAGGATATGCGATGGTGAATACCACAAGATTGAAGATATGTTGATACATTTCGATACTCACCACCCCAATCAGTTTGCAGAGTTTTGATGTGTGAGTTGAATTGTGTTTGTATCATCATGTGAAAGCGAGTGAAGATGGAGAGAACTTGGGACTTATGAGAGAAAAAATAAATCTATACGTATTTAGTGCAATCATCGACAAACAAAATAAAATGTCGGTTGCCATTGAGAAACAATGTGGGTGAGGGTCCCCATACATTGGAATAAATTAATTCAAAGGGATTTGCAGAAGAAATGTGGACATTAGACAAAGGTAGTCGATGACTCTTGCCCAATTGACATGGTTCACAAAAGGTGGACATATTATTTGTAGAAACATGAAGATGAAATGAAGAAATTAAACGTCTCAAGATTGTGTTATTTGGATGAGCCAGACGATCGTGCCAACCAGACATGGATGTACGTATGCCAAAGAGAGCCATGGATGGTGAACATGAAGGGGAGGGTGGAGAAAGAGTGTACAACCCATGATCAACGCGGCCCTGAAGAAGAGTCCGCTCCTGAAAATCCTTAACAAAACAAGAGGAAGGCCAAAATTCCATAAAGACATTGTTATCTTTAGTTAATTTGGATACGGATAAAATATTTTTGTAAGATCAGGAACAATGAGAACATTAGGCAAATGCAAATTTAGTAACTAGGATGAGCCGTAATGAGAAATTGAGAGTTGATTACCGTTACCAACTTGTAGCTTGTCATTGCCGGAGTAAGGTTCGGTGATGGAAAGTTTGCTCACATCAGGAGAGACATGATCTGTAGCACCCGTATCGAAATACCACGTCGGATCCAATGAAGACGGACTGGTGAACTGAGTCATATTGGCTTGACGGGATGGCGGATTGTGTCAAGGACGAGAAGGAAAATCCTGAAGATTGGTTCGCTGCCAACAATCGATTGCTGTGTGACCAGGCCGCTCATAAAGTTGGCAGTGAGGGCGACCACGGGGTTTGGCACTACTGTGGGTGGAGGTGGTCAATGAAGCAGGAGACCGGTGTGGGGTAGTAGCATGGCGGGAGTTTGACTGAGTGGTGGTATGCGTCGTGGGCTGTGGAGGAGGAAGAGGGAGCAACGCCGCCTGACGGGAGGTTTCAATTTCAAGACGTTCTTCCTCACGAAGAAGGAGCCCGACTAAATCATCAATAGAGCAGCCATCGGATTGAATCATAAACGCAGAGATGAAAGGACTGTAGGAAGAATCAAGACCGGTGAGAAGATAACCGATAAAATCCTCATCAGAGACGGGATGAAGATTTTTAGTAAGGGAGTCAGCAAGTTGACGTTTCTTCTCAATGTAGACTATCATGGAGAGCGCACCCTTTGTGAGAGTTTGAAGTTGTTCTTTAATAGTGAGACGTCGAGCGCGAGTCTGAGCTTGGATTGAGCGATTGAGAGCCTGCCAGGCAGCGTGGGATGTCGAACAGCGGGCAACAATGGCAAGGGCCCGTTCAGAGAGTGTGGATTTTAACCATAGAAGGACATATCGATCCTTCTTTTTCCATGTTGTGTATTCCGGGTTGATGGTCGAAACTGGAGTGGTAGCGGCGGTTGGTACAACTGCTGGAGTTGCAGTTTCAGAGGGAACGACAACAGGGGTTGCAGGAACATGTTGGGGGGAGGATTAGGGGATAGAATAAATGACTCAAGATCAAAGGTTTCAAGTGCTGAAATGATGATAGTGCGCCAGAGAGAGTAATTGTCTCGATCTAATTTGATGCTAATGTTGGGTATTTGGAACATGAGAGAAGAGGAGGTGGTGGAGGCAGCTGCAAGAAGTTGGTTGTTGGGATTGACGTTGGACATGATTGTAATGGTGGTGGAGGGATATGACGAAGGGGGTGAGAAAATGAAGGAGCAGGATTGATCAGAGAAAAATATATGTAAGTACAGCTAGCGCCAAAGTGGGGTTATATTGGAGTTTTAGTGAAAACGCGTGAGATTGACTGAGTAAGGAACATCAACTCCTTGACGATACTCTTTTTTTTATACACTGAGGTGGAACAATCGCTGATATTCTCCAGCAACAAAACTGCAAATTGCCACAAAAAAAATAATTGATTATAGGGGCATACGAGAGTCTTTTGTAAATTCGTCGGGGATGGAGAAAGATATAGAGCTCGTTTGGGGAACAGCTTCCAGCAGCAGACAACTTCTCAATTTCTAAAAACAGTAGGGTTCCACCAAACACCCAAAACCAGTAGCTGATAGCTTCTGCAAAATCATCAGCTGACAGCTTCTCAATTTTCAGCAGCAGGACCTAACAATTGTCTCTGCTTTTTAAAACCATCAGCAGACGTTCCACCAAACACCAAAACTAGCAGCTGACAGCTTCTACAAAACAATCAGCAGATAACTTCCCAATTTCCAACAGCAGGACCCAACAAGCCTCCAGCAGCTGTCCCCAAACGAACCCATACTCCCTCCCTCCCTATTTTATCTTCTCATTCACTATTTGGATATGTCGTTTGACTTTAATATTTACATGTAAGATAACAAAATTTTACAAATCTAAATTTTGCAATGAAATTCTTATATGAAAAATTATATGTTGTAGAATTTTGTTTTATAAATTTATTTTATCTTATATGTTTTATATTGAGGTGGAAAACGTGCCAAAAAGTAAACAAGAAGGTCAAAGTGGGACGGAGGTAGTATGTAAGTACGGCTAGCGCTGGAATTGGACTTGGATGGATCCGCCGACGCTAATGAGCGGACACGGCAAAAGGATAATTGGAATTTTTGCCAATTGTGACGCCAAGACGAGTTGGAAACGGCAATGCTCCAGGGATTGATTTAAACGTGGAAGAGGAACAGTGACTACCACCGAAGGGCAACAAAAGGAAGAAGGCAGGGAAAAAAAATACTAAAGCTCTAATACCATATAAACAATGAGAATGATTTGTGTGTGTTTTGCAAGAGAAAAGTACAGGCTTTATATAGCCATTTACAACACTGAACTTTCCTATACTTTAGCTATATTAATGTTAAGAATACAAATACTCACCCAATTGTAGGAAACTGAAATTGACTAATTAACTACCTAGAAAATAGGAATTTGAACGTTGTATTATTAGACAGGAAGTTTGACGACGACTGAAAGGAAGGTGAACGACAAATTGGTGATGGTTCTTTATATGAAGAAAACACACCTATGAACGCAATATATCCCGCGTTAGCGTGCTAATGTATCTTCCACCCCAGCTTCATTGTAGTTTCATATATATGAATAACTAATTGCTAGGTCCAACGATACAAAACTCATGAGTACAATCAACAAAACAGCAAGTGGAAAGAAGCACTTGTATTGCCAACAAGTTCCACGAATCATTTCTATTTTATTACCTGTAAACTGTATTTACATCAGTCACACTTGAATTTAACAAAACAAAATGGGAAAAGGAGAAGAGACCTGCAAAAAGAACCAACAATCGGAAAGCTAAAACAGCTCCCTCAAAAACCCTAACCAACAGATCTTCTCCACTGTCACATTCGGTGCTAGGTGATATACCTAGTTTTCACTTTGAATCAATATATACTCGGCAACTGAAGGGAAACAGAAGACAAGGAAGTGGCCACCACACTTGCCAACGTATTTACACAACATCAATTAATCACCACAAGTAACTTTCCTCAAAAAATTTCATTTATTCTTCCAGCCCTCTCTCAATCTGTTCTTTTTTTTCATCTTTTTTGGGGCGAGGAAAGGGGTAGTTGAGTCGGTACCTAAGACCTCCGAAATGCTATTGGTTAGTCGATATTTACCCTGAACAGCTTGTAGCTGGAAAGCCTTCCAATGAACGTCAAAAACTCTGAATGCCACCCGCAAAATTCAGATTAATAGGCAAAAATCACATCCGTTTGGAAGGTGTTTTGCTTAATCGTTATAGCAACCAGCTTTCTCTCTTGTTCGTGATGAACGCTTGTTTGCTCTCTCAGTTTCATGGTATAAATAATGCACCGTATTCGACCCATCGGCTGAAGGCATCTGGATTCCCTTCTTTTCCCTGTGAAGTAGCCACGAATAAAAACAGTAGCAATATTAGAATCACAAAAAGAAAAAAAAGAGTGAAACTTTAATACAGCTCTTTTTCAGAAAAGAAAAGTAGGTTAAGGGTCACATATCGTACAATATTGGACGTATGAAATTGCAGACAGTACTATAGAAGAAAATGACTTATGAAGCACAGCAAGAGGAAAGAACCGAGACCAACCTCTGCAGCCAGTTCATTCATAGCATGACCGTACGCACTAGCAGCGGGAGAGCTCACAAGTGAAGATCTGTATCCAATGTCAAAGGCATAAGCAACCCAGGCATGTTTCAAGCTTGCAAAAGAAGACGAACATAAACCAGAAATGCTGACACATAATAAAAGTTCCGAAACAAATCCCAAGTTTGTATCAAAACTGTGTTCATAATAATATAAAACTGTCAAGTGAAGGCATTCATTTCAAGCATTTGTATCTCCATCCATAGCCTGTATCATAAACAGAACTTTTCTCTCAACCGTTCACGGCCTTAAACATTGTACAGACAAAATCCTAGTTCATTCAACCAGAAACAGCACAATAACGGGTCAATCACCTGTCATATGCTTCCTCTTCACAAGAATTTCCAGAAGAAGAAATCCAGTCATAATCAATAATGTCCGAGTCATTGTCATCCTCTTCTTGGCAGAGATAACTGATCTCATCTCCCAGACATTGTCCTTCTTGCATACTAGGGAAAAGTTCTCTTGCAGCCATTGTGGGCTTAAACCTGAATGAGGGGGACAGGGACAGGGGCATGAGTAGTGGCCATGAGCTTTAATTAAACAAAAACCTTCAAAATAGTTTGAAGGTAACGACAATAAAACAAGAAGTACACGGAGAGGAAAACTGCCGACTTAGATCACATGTGGTCAATCAAATAATCTGTTAGAACATTTTGGAGAAATTCACAGTAGCTATCTCACTGAAAACTGCCAAGGAAATTATACCTTGAATAAGATGAATTAATTTCACAAGGCGTGGACATATCATCATCCCGGGTTGAAATATTCGGTTGAGAATCTGAGAGACCCCTATTATCTTCTTCTGTCACGTTAGGCAAAGGATGGACCGAATGACTCTTACCCTTGACGTCTGATTGTATCATTCCTGATGTGCTTTCGCATAGAATGTTCCCATCTGACAACGATCTCCTCAGCATCGACCTGAAAGTCACCATATAGAAAATTTATTCACATTTTATAAAATGAATCTTGCACCCTCTAACCAAATGAGACATGGCACAACTAGTAAGGTAAAACGGAT